>CM070522.1:11091387-11246160 GCA_036346375.1 Guadua angustifolia
GAAAGAAGATCTCTGCAAATGTCTCCAAAGTATTAAAGTTCCATCCGCTACTCCGCCAACATTAAGAAGCTTGTGTCTATGGATGATTTGAAGTTGTTGGGCATGAAGTCCCATGACGCCATGTCTTGATGACCCAAATGCTCCTGGGCAGTAATCCCAAATATTCTCCCAGAGGATGTCAGTTGGCAATCACAAAGTTGTGTTATTTCTTCAATGCGATCTCCTCGCAGTTATTGACCCCGATGTACTAGACAACTTACAGAGTGAGGTGGTGCGACTCAGTGTCACCTTGAGATGCATTTCCCACCGCGTTCTTTTGACGAATGGTCCACCTTGTTGTTCACCTTGTCGAGAGATTAAGATATGTGGACCCGCTTCCTACGCTACATGTATCCGCTCGAGAGGTACATGGGTATATTAAAGTCATACGTGAGGAATCGGCCAAGCCCCGAGGGTAGTATTGTTGAAGGTTATGGACCAAGAGGTTATTGAGTTTTATGTGACTACCCGGGTAAAAGACAAGCAATCGGTGTTCCTCAGATCTCGCCATGAGGGCGGACTTGCTGTAAAGGAACCGCGGTCCAAACTAATGAGTCCGAGGTTTGATATGTATTGCAAGGCGATTTCACGCCTTGCGAATAGCGCAGGTTCGCCCATACATCGAGCAAAGATAAGTTGATATTACGGAAGAGAATCCACAAATGGATGAGTTTCCATCGCACAAGAACACAATGATCGATTCCTCACATGGTTCAAAGAAAAGCGGAGGTCTCCTTTATCGAGAATGTAAAATGGTTGGTCGACGGACCAAGATTTAATGTACGAGATATGGCAGGGTACGATATTAATGGTTACACCTTTACACCGAGAGTCAAGATGCCAAGAGTACTTGCCCAAAACAAAGGTGTGAGTATAAATGCTTTCTCCGATGATCATCACTCAAAACAAGATCCCCAACCGCAATGAACTCCTACTATGGGATGATCAAGAAATTTGGGAGCTCGACACGGAATATACCAAGTTCCATTGTTCCGATGTAAGTGGGTACGACTTCCACATGGAGTGAAGGTCGACAAGAGAGGCTTTACTATTGTGGATCTCAAGAGACTCGCCACAAAGATGATCCGCTTGTCCTGCGAAGCAAGCAACTCAAGTCTTTTACGTCGCCGATCCGCCAATCCAAGGTTGCACGCCGTTCTTCATGGCAAGAGACGGATCGAGGAGTTGAAGATGTTGTAGATGAAGAAGAGTATAACCAATTCGATGAGATACCTTCATTTGCGAGATGGGGCTTGTCTTAGCGGGATGACGACACACATGGAGCCAATTACATGCGAGTAGATCATCATGAAGGGCAATATTGTAAATAAATGGACTATTATAATGTATGTAAAATAGTATTGTAAATCCAAGGTGATTAATTGTCTGCTTGGAGGCTTCATGGAAATGCATGCCATTTCTCTTTATGCCTGCACTTTGTGCCATAATTTGTGAAAGAAAATTCCATTTGATGAAACTATTGTTGGGAAAGCTTGTAAATAGTCGAAAGTTAATTTCGGAAATTTTCGTACAATTCCAGATTAATTTGAAAAAGTTTTGACTTTTCTACGCTTTTACGACAAATCATGTCTACGAAATGAATTTTGGCATATTTCTTGAATGAGGTCGCTTCCAAAAATTATTTTATGAAAAGTTTTGCAAGATCCTCAAATATGTTTCTTCAAAATTTCTAATAATTTCAACAATGTATGACAAAGTTATGGCATTTTCTCTTTTGATGAAATGCTGAAAATTCAGAACTTGCGATGTCCTAAAAGGAATAGTGCAATAAACTACATCAAGGTTTCGGTTTTATTAAAAAAGTGATAATCGACGACTAACATCGTTGTTCTATTAGAAAAGTGATGATCAAGCATCAAGACGGTTTTATTAAAAGAGTGATACTAATGATGAAGCATCAAGATTCGGTTTTCTTAAAAGAGTGATACTAATGATGAAGAATCAAGATTTGCTTTTCTTAAAAGAGTGATACTAATGATAAAGCATCAAGACGGTTTTATTAAAAAGTGATACTAATGACTAACATCGTGGTTCTATTAGAAAAGTGATGATAAAGCATCAAGATGTCGGTTTTATTAAAAAGTGATACTAATGGTTAAGCATCAAGATGTCGGTTTCTTAAAAGAGTGATACTAATGATAAAACTTCAAGATCGGTTTTATTAAAAAGTGATACTAATGACTAACATCCGGTTCTATTAGAAAAGTGATGATAAATCATCAAGATCGGTTTTATTAAAAGAGTGATACTAATGATGAAGCATTAGATCGGTTTTCTTAAAAGAGTGATACTAATGATGAAGAATCAAGATATCGTTTTCTTAAAAGAGTGATACTAATGATAAAGCATCAAGATCGGTTTTATTAAAAAGTGATACTAATGACTAACATCGTGGTTCTATTAGAAAAGTGATGATAAAGCATCAAGATTCGGTTTTATTAAAAAGTGATACTAATGGTTAAGCATCGAGATTTTTTCTTAAAAGAGTGATACTAATGATAAAACATCAAGATCGGTTTTATTAAAAAGTGATACTAATGACTAACATCCGGTTCTATTAGAAAAGTGATGATAAAGCATCGAGATCGGTTTTTAAAAAGAGTGATACTAATGATTAAGCATCAAGATGTCGTTTTCTTAAAAGAGTGATACTAATGATAAAACATCAAGACGCTTTTATTAAAAAGTGATACTAATGACTACATCGTGGTTCTATTATAAAAGTGATGATAAAGCATCAAGATGTCGGTTTTCTCAAAAGAGTGATACTAATGATTAAGCATCAAGACGGTTTTCTTAAAAGAGTGATACTAATGACTAACGCAATTTTAAAACCCCTACCATAACCATTCGCCAAGAGCCTTCTCCACGCTGCGTTCTAGCCGCCCCGCCTTCCGCTTTCGCCTCGCCGTCGCCGACGCTTAACCCTAGCCGCTCGAGTGCCGCCGCCTCGCTTTCACGCCTCGCTTGCCGCCGACGCCGAGGACGCCTCGCTTCTGCCGCTGCCGAGGACGCCCCACGCCACCCCCACACCGCCCGACGCCGACGCCTTACTCTCGGTGCCTTCGACGCCGACGCCGCCTTCCTTCGCCGCCGAGGTGGTGCCTCGACGACGCCGACGACTTCGCCCCCCCCAATCCTAGCCGCTTGCATTTCGTTTCACATCATTCCGTAAGTATTTCATACTTCGTGCCTTATTCTTAAGTGAATGCAAAGGCCATCTATGTGTTTGACTTGGGGACCTTGCATGAGGGCTTAAGTGTTCTCGTGAGGATATCCGGACCGAATAGATGATTTGTGACAACAAACTTGATACCGTATATATATATAATTGTGATATACTTGGTTAGTGTAATTGTCATTCACAAGGAAATGCTTACCGTAATATTCATCGCTATATTGCTTATCGTAATATTCAATTGCTAAGTGTTGCGCTGGAATGGGTCAAGTTAGGCGGCTCTCGATTTCTTAACCGATCTAAGATTTTGTTGGAGAGCAAGATAGATATACAAATGTATGTTCATGTGATAGGTCTAAAAATAAGCCTGTGGGTCCGAAGTTTTGGTGTCGCTCTGTGATGATATTGGGCCGCTTGATGATTATGATGATTAATCTTGAAGTTAGGCCTTGAACTGTTAGTCTTGCATGCTATAAGATTACCGTGTATATATTCTGCTTATCGTAATCGACACCATTTGATAATTGCAAATTGTTGTCTGTATGGTTATTCTATCGCTTAGTCTAAGATCTGTCGATTAGATTAGTACATTTTCTAGCTACCACTTAGTATTTATCGCGGTTTGGCCAACTGACATCGGTCTCAACATCATATGCATATTCTGTTAGTCTAACACCGATCTGAACAATATATGCTGGTTCGTTAGTCCACCGAGGAGTTACTAATCTGAATATGCTCTCCTGGTTCGCTAGTTTTAATTCATCTACCGATCTGAACATTGATGCTTGAATCGATTGTCGCGCTAATAGGCTGATCTAAATATCCGATCTTAGAGCTATTAATCAAGAAACCTTGTTCTATAAATACATCATTCTCGCATGCTTAGGAAGGTAAGGGTTTGAGGCCTAACTTACTAATTAATTATCTTGTTGCTTTGTGATTGGATTGAAGATCTAATCTTCAATTTCACCCAAAATCTGAGAGCACAAAAATAATCACCACTTTGGTTTTGTAGACATGATTCTTAGAGCAATTGACATCACTTATATGAATTGCTTCATTACTATGATTATGTCAATTATGCTTCCATTGAATTATGTAATCTCCTTCATATTGTTAATTGGAATAATTAGTAAAATCTTGCTCTTAATATCGCATGTAAATCAAGATATTGACTTGGGGACCTTGCATGAGGGCTTAAGTGTTCTGCCACTATCCAAAGAAAGTAGTTGAAGTGATTCTGAACTGCATGTTTGATCGACATTTGATTAACTTAAAACCTGTCAAGTATTGAATTGAAATTGTGGAAAGGTTGTCACAAATCTATCTCTGCTTCTCGCCTATTGTGGCGAGGAGGGCCTCTAAGGCAACCCGACATCCGAGAACACTCTAATAATCAACTTGAGCTCTATGTTAGTTGATTTATACTATGAATTGCATACTATGTTCTTTAGCTCTTTGTTCTGCCTTTCATCACCGCCAACTTGAGCACTCTAATAATCACTTTTCTCTTTGTTCCGCCTTCTTCTCACACCGCTATTTTCTTTAGTTCTTGCATCGTAATATTCACTTTTAGCATATTACTTTTGTTTAGACATGTGTTTACTTTCAACATATTACTTTTGTTTTTATCTCAAAGATATGTTAGAGTTTAGGTTATGTAACCTACGCCTCCGCTCGAGAGTGTTTATTTATAAATATGCCGAATAGCATATTTATAAGTTTGTGTAGTCTCAATTGTCCACGTTTTTTGATTAGAGATATGTGGTTCGCAAGTTCTCGAAGAGAGTTGTACAACTCAGAGTTGATTTCGTAGCGTTTCGGTGTTCTCCTGATACACCCCTCTTGACCTGTTGTCGAGACGTATCCGGAGAACAATGAGATGTCAAATTTTCTCTCGGTTGTACAACGGCTTAGAACTTGCCCGAACCACATATCCTCGAATGGGATTAGGACCAAACCTATTTAGAGATTAGGGTTATCGTTGGTAATGATTTAGTTGGTCAATGATATTGCATGTTATGTCGCTACTAACTTGACCTTCTTGTGTTGCTATTCTTGCATTAGTACTTTAATGCTCATATTCTCTCGCTGATGTTGTGAAATCAAACTTGTTGGTGTAAGTAAACATCCGCTAGTGCTAAATTCACTTGTCATATGGAATGGGCTTTTGTTTTTTATCCGAGTTGGTCAATAGATAGACTTTTGTTCTAACAATTGCATACTATGAATTATCTGCTGATCCTTTACAAGATTTATTGTCAAGTGCATATAGTAGCTTCAAATTGCTTTCTCTCATGTCACACATATGACCTTATCGATAAGAAAACTCAAATGTCGCAACTAGAGAGCATCGGCTCGTCGCAGACAGTAGTAGAAGGTGTCACGAGGGCCGAGCATGGTTCCAACTACTCAAGGGCCGAGTAAGGTGAGGAAGAGCCGAGGACCAAACAAAGGGGCTACAGGAGAACGCCGCAGTTCTCCGCTTCAATGCCGGGGGTCTGCACGGCCCTCCTAAGTACAAGGGCGATACTGGCCATTTATTGGCCAATTGGTGAGGAGAGAGTGCCCATAACAATTAAGGATTGGAGAAAGGATGTCACGAAAGCGTAAGAATCGCCAGGGACGAGGTTAAGAGTAAATGGATTATAGAGCAGACGATGAACCCACGAATGAGACTAAGACGCCTTTGAATAGGATGGGTGTGGCCTTGAGGCACTTCAAGACCCTTATGCACACTGATGAAAGTACGGCTGAAAGGCCGACACCATTCGAGAAGTATCCATTTGTGACCCCGATGTTTGGGCGGAGTTCACGAGGATGAAGGGTACGCCGAGGCAAGGAACTGAGAGAGAGGAACACCGCCGTCCAGAGGCTTAACACGCACCCGCACCACCTCTGTACATGCGCTATGAGGGAAGAAGGCAGAGTGGGCGCGACAAGCCGAGGAGCGCGCTAACTCGGACGGTGATGCCTTACTCCCACATATCCGAGGAGCGGCACGCGAATCGGTATTAGCGAGGACAAAGAAAACTCGACGGGCAGCTTGTAGTTGCAAACCTCGCTACCGCCAAGTCGTCTCTACCATCGTAAGACATCTAACTTAGTACAATACAATTGACCCAACTTGTTGTATTTCAAATCTAATTCAGACTCGCTTATTACAGAAGAGGTAAGCCAAATAAAAGAACAGGGACCTTCCCGAGCCAAGGGTCGCAGGACATCCTCGCCTGCGATCGGAAGTCCGACCATAAGGGCGGTGCTTGCCGAGGGGCGGACACACGAAGAAGTCCTACTTTCAAGATGACTCATGAAAGTGCCAACTCAAGGTCATGGCAGCACGCAGGAGCGCCTCAACGCACTAAGGGAGCAAATGAGGGAGGAGATTAAGGAGGAGATGAGGGGAGATGCTGCACGTGAGGAAGAGATAAGAGGGAGATGAGGGGAGATGGCGGCACGTGAGGATCGCCCGAGGGCCGAGATGATGGCGATGATTTCCCGTAGTCGAGCCGGATGCCCTCGACTCGTGAGAGAAGTTCGTTTCGACCTATCACCGCGGTTCCAAAAATGATAACGACCGATCCCCACCGAAGGTAATAATTAATTTTTCTCGAGTTCAAGCTACGAGTGTAACTCCCGCAATGTTTTTCTCGTTGTACACTTTTGCAGTGCTCGCTGGCGCCACCACCATCTTGACGGAGGATGGATTTCCGCCGAGGTCTGACGCTGGGTTGCATTTCCATGCAACGAGACCGACACTGGCATGGTCACCTGGGGAAGGGCTACATGAGGGTGCAGTGGACTACGCCCACGAAGACTTCTTATCACATGTGCTCGATTTCCAACGAAGATATCACCACTCTCGCAAGCACGCATGTCGCTCATCAAGTGGCCCACGACGGTGTCGACCGTCAAGGTAAAAAGTCCCTCCACGCCTTCTCTACCATTCCAAAGATTACCGCAGAAGTTAAATATATGCGTTTCAGAGGTTCCTCCTGCGCCTGCTTCCTGCCTCCCGCCCTCGCGCCTCGATCCTCGCCTCCTCCTACACCGCCTCACTCGCTTCGCCTCAAGGCTTGCGCCTCCCGCCTCCTGCCTCCAGAGAACCACAGAGGCCTCCGAGACTCCCCAGACAACCACAAGAGGCCTCCGAGACTCCTTCCGCCAAGAGGGCAAAGCCGACAGAGCCACAGCCCTTAAGGTACCAAAAGCCCATCGCCTCGACCTCGGACACTCCTTCGCCCAGAAGAAGAGTCAAGACAGCCCACAGCACCTCAGATGATTATAAGGCCTACGAGCATGGAAAGCCCCCGATTGCATCGCATTTAATCCGAATGAGCTAGGCAAGTGGACTCGCCTCCATGGATGGTACCTTGATAAGGTGAAGGGGAAGAGCGCCGAGTCGACTTCAACGTGAAGTATAAAATGGTACATTTTCACCGCGAGGAGAATGGAACATTCCCGGGCTTTGAGGATCTATTCCGTGTACCAAATGAAAGCCGCCGATATTTCTACTTTATTTATCATGGACGCCGTGAGTATCACACCATATAGCTTGCGCCATGACTTTTATAGGATTTTGCATTATGTTTTCACATTCAACACGAGTTGCGGATAATGAGACAACGAGCCGTGATGAATCTACACGGTTGGGTTTGTCGACCTTTAGCTTGTGTTCGCGATCATGGCTAGGCTTCAACCGGGTTCGCGGTTAGCTACATCAAGGGGTATTGCAAGTCGAGTCGAAGAAGGACTTCATTGTATTGCCGCACTCACGAGGAGTAAGTAGTACTTTTCGATTCAATTACTTGTACGCACTTAAAACCGCTCGTGAACTTATTTCCTTGCACTACATTTTATTTAATAAGCAACCATTGGTTCTACTCGCCCTCGCTCCGAGTGAAAACACAATTACACATTTAACTCGACGAGAAGAGACCGATGGCATACGCGATCAAGCCTCCTTTGCGTAAGTAAGCGATTATTGAAACCTAACACATCCGAGGAATTTAACTACGCTTATTTTTTTGACTCAATGGTGCTCTCCAATGTATGTAGGGTTTCTCGACTATGTCGATGAAGGAGGGCCGACGACGACAAAAAGGGCAAGACACCGCAAAGATAAGCGATTTAAGGTACAAGTGCCTAGCATATATATGATTAATTTTTTGACATCTAATCTTCGTGGGCTGAATTTCTTTCTTTTTCTTCAGAAGGCCATCAACAGGCAGCGGTGACCATTGCGCTTCTATGTCATGCAGTACATGCTCATCGTGGTCGGCAACTCACACCATTTCCCTAAGGTATAATTTTCTAATACGAATGAAGTATTAGATTTATGAAGTAATACAAAATAATTCTATTGGAACACCTGCCATTATCTAAAAACACTAGTATTAGTTAGCTCTACATGAAACACTAGTGTGGTCCAATCCAAAACGTGAAGCTTCTAAAAGACGGTGCTACATGACAGAATATTGTTCCATTTGAATTTTAGTAGAAAATTACATCACTATATTTTTGCTTGGCCTTAGGAGTATCTGCTTTTAAAATATTTGTTATTTGAGAATCAAAAGATAGAATCAATAAAAAGCGAGAGAGAATTTCACCTCTTACATTATGTGTCTATTGTTCTTGATCCCGCGATTGCGCTCTATAATTTGTGATTGATCGTGGGCATTCGACAACATTTTACAACGCTATAGACAAATATAATGGCATGAAGGAGTAGCTTTTACATTTGTCCTTTCAAATAAGATTGAGGCATTACTCAATGTCTTTACTAGAATATTAGCTTCTCACATTTGGAATTTTTTCTGCTTTTGAATTAATCTTTTATAATCCAAATATTTTCTAAACCCGTCAGTAGTTCCCGCTTATTTTGTGATTGCCCCTAATACTTATCTATGTTTCCCTAATTTTATGTAATGCGCATAATAATATACTTAGCCTTTTACATAGAAATTTTGAAACTGAAATTAATATGACTATTTCGTTTTGCGTAAGATCAATATCCCCGTAAGAGTTTAGACAACAAAGCACTCAACAATTTACGAGACCACTTATGCCGCTGGTAATCGTTAGAAGTTATATCGAGGATGGCGTGTTTAGAGATCCCGACGATCGCACTAGTCCATATGTAAACAATATAATATATGTCAATGTGATATGTATCGAGGAAGTCCATGTAATCGATTGTCATGTTTGTGTTGTCTATTGTGAACGACTATGATATATATGTGTTGTAATTAAAGCGCTTCGCTTCCGTGAATGTGATATATGCATCCCGCCTTCTCGTGTTGTGAATGTGATGATATATATATTGTGCATATTGTTTTAATCAGGCTTTTTTGGAGAAATTGCAAAATGGCACACCCCAATGGGTCATCGAATCGGTTCTTTAAGGAAGTGATTGTGATGATACCATCATCGTAATCGGTTCTTAAGGGAAGTGATTCGATGACCACCTCATCGAATCGGTTCTTTAAGAAAAGTGATTCGATGACACACTCATCGTAATCGGTTCTTTAAGGAAGTGATTCGATGACATATCATCGAATCGGTTCTTAAGAAAGTGATTCGATGACACACTCATCGAATCGGTTCTTTTGGAACCGATTCGATGAGTATATCATCGTAATCACTTTTCTTAAAAGAACCGATTCTAATGATGGGGTCATCGTAATCACTTCCTTAAAGAACCGATTATGATGGTATCATCACAATCACTTCCTTAAAGAACCGATTCGATGACGCTTTATCACGATAGGGTCAAAACCGATTCGATAGCTCCACCTCATCACTATCTAAGGACATCAGATCGCGACTAGAACCGATTCTAATGATAAAAAAGAACCGATTCTGATGTGCCGTTCTGCAGTAGTATATATAAAATCATTGACAAATATATTCCTAATAACAAAAGGGCCAAGAGCAACAGTTGAATTCACATATTAGTTCTTATATAGTTGCATCACAGTCCTGTAAAAATGTAAAAGAATCATCTAGCCAAAAATCCAAATCCCTGAACTATGATTATCCCCTAAGACACTCTTTAGCATTCATAACTTTAAAACTTAGCCACAAAAAATCATAGGCATATTCATCCTCTAAAGGATCACCTCAGCATACATACATATATATATATATATATATATATATATATATACATACATATGTATGTTTGTATACATGCTCCAATTATAACATTGCATGTGTATGTATATACAATACATTGGCAAATGCCCATATACTTAGATATCAAATTTTAGCACATGTGTATACATCCATCCACACACAGTCTTAGCGAAATCAAAATCCCATATTACATCTAGTTTAACCTCTCTATTAAAGAACATTCAACCCATTTGATTTTATCCCTGATATACAAAATGGAGGAAACCCATCAATAAGTTTCGGTACAATTGTCATACATCAAGGTTTACATTGCTAAATTATAGTTCAAATCTTATATAACATAGAGTACTAGCAATTCTTGAAAAATCTAAAAAGGAAATACAGTCTACAACCCTTACAAACCCTTATGAACAGAACATTGTGTCTTTTCCTTAACAAAGAAAGAAGTAGCCACCACTGCCAACCCACCTAAGCACCACTTGTACATGCACCGAGGGGAAGGAGACACTGGCGAGCTGCATGCATGTGAAGCATGCCTGCCCGCCACAAGACTTCTCCAAATCATTTTACCCCGCCATGCCTCACAGATTGAGCCTTCAAACCATTGGTTCACCTCCTCCATGTCGGTTTGGCTACAGATAAAAAGAACAGATACTAGCACATCCATACAACAGCTCAAAGAACCAATGTTCTTTTCATCGTCCTCTACTTTTCCCATTTTCTAACCTCGATAAAAAAGAGTAGCAACCGCATCAAAGACAAAGAGAGGAGGAAGATAGCCATCTGTCTCTTTCCTTCTTTCCCGTCGATGCCTTAGCCCTTTTCTACAGAATCAAAAGCCAAAACTTTAGTTCTTGTACTTTTCCTCCTTACCATTCAATAGCAAGAAAAGCTAAACATTGATATGAGTTGAAAGCATAAAGTAGTGAAGTATCTAATAAGAGTAAGGGTTAAAGTTAGATTTTATATCATGAGTTCATGGATTATAAGATGCAGTAGCAAATATTTGTAAAAGACACAAGGCATAATGTAGCCAGACTATATGTATACACACCCTCCCTGTCTTGAATATTAATATATAAACCATCTTTTTAGCAAAGCATCCATGCATAAGAACCAGATTCTAACTCATACTCACTCAATCTCATAGCATTCAAATAAAACACACACAATACTCTACAATTACATGTATACAACTATTAACCTCTTAGAGTTGAACACACCAAACATGATTCCGTAACTCGTAAGGCATTCATGCATGCAGACCATACTACGGCTCATGTTGTCTTCGCATAGAGCAAGTTCTTAAGCAGAATGTGCGTAACATAAATGCTCATCATTTGATTTGGAAAAATCAAAGGCAAGATGGATCGAGAACATGATAATATTTTACTAAATATGGGGTGATACACAACTAGCGAATAATTATGACAGAAATAACCTTGAATCTTTCTCGTGCTTTAATAACTAAACACCAAATGCATACACTATACCCTGTCCCTTTCCTTTTTTCCCCGCCATTCTTCTTCACCTTCTCTACAACAAAAAGAGGTTCCAAGCTTTAGTTGTGTACTTTATCCCTCACTAACAAGAAATAAAAGTTAATCATATTCATTGAAAGCATAACATCACAAAGAAACTAGAGGATCTACTAAGAGATTAAAGACTGATCCTAGAATATGAATTCATGCCTAGAAGATTCACTCGCTAAGTCTTGAGGATCAAGAGCAAACACATATAAATACCCATGTATACTAGTTGAGCAACCGAACAATTGCAAGTTGAATCAAGGCATAAATATCACAAAGAAGTACATAAGAACATTCTAGGCTACATATATGTGAGCACAAAGTGTAGAGGTCAATTTTCAACTTATACCAATTTAATCAACAAATAGGATCCCATCCACAACCCCATAATAACATTGATCATATTTCCATGCAAGGGTAAATACACTCTCTGTCCTAGCAATACATTCACAATCATATACACCACTTTGATCACCAGAATATAGGACCTCAACATACTAGTGGATCCAAAAAGGGAACCATGATTTGTAATATTGTATCCTAAGAAAAATCCCTCTAATGTGAGCATGGATATGAGGATCATTGATCAAACATCACCCCCTTAATTCAATAATATAAATCCCTCTTATTGGCATTTAATCATCTCATTACCATGACATTCATACATGTACCAAGTTCGCATTTTCAGCTCACACATAACAACTTAGCAAACATACATAACAACAGACATGTGTGTGTGTGTGTATTCACACACACAAAGGAATGTTGGAATTGGAAGCATGATTTGTGGAAACAAAGAAGCCTCCTCAGACTGGATAAAAGCATTCATTCTAGATAACTTCACTAACCAATTTATCATGTTGTGCCCAATAAGAACTCCCTAGAGAGTAACATTCACACATGACCATTAGAGGAATTTAAGATAGAAGCATGAGAAATCGACAAATACACACACACACACACTTATACTGAGCATTGTCTTCCACTTAAAGAAAACTCATGCATCCACATAAGGATGTATTTCCATATACTCACAGAATTCGGCAATATATTGAACCTTATACTCACAACCACAAGCACACAAAAACTAAGGATGATGGTAAACTCCTTCTTTTCATGGCTAAATTTTGAACATAACTCGCATAAGGAAACCGGCAACCATTGTCTACCCAATTCATAGCTAGTTGTTTGTGGTTCATGCATGGAAGAGAGGGGGGAAATCGTGTACTTAGCTCAGGTGAAGGGGAGGGGTGTAACATCCTAAAAATTTTAAAAGGTAAGAAAAATCAATAAAATATTGAAATAAGTTTAATTTGTATTTTTCCTGGTTTTTTTTGGATTTTCTCTGAATTTTCCTGATTTTCTTGATTATTTCTTAAAGGAGAAATTCCTTTTGTTAATTATCCAACAATTAGATAAGTGATAAGGAAAGAATTGTTAAACAACAAAATAAGAAAAACTTATGTAAAATCTGGGAAATATCCAAAACCCTAAAATTTTAAATTTTAACTCATATCCATGCATTAAAAGATGAAAAGAAAGGTGAATTAATAAACCTTGACTACTAACAAGAAATATGTAAAAATTTAATAAAATAATCTCTCACAAATTCAATGTGAAAATTTTACATTATCTCCATTCTGAGGCCATCAATAGTAAAAATATTAGAAAATAATCATTACACTTGATATTTATAAAAATTCAAAAATAGAAAAGCTAAAAATCAAAATACAAATATCGAATTTTAATAAATAAACCATAACAAATTTGAAGTTGAACATTTTACAGAGACTAATATGGTCGTAATGAACTCTTGCATATAATTTCAAAAATTTCAAACAAAATATAAACACTTAAATAGATTAAGATTAGAAAGCACAAAATTGAGCATAGTACCTTGTTAGAATTTTTATAAATTCTGTGAATAACATTATTGTCTAAAATTTCTACAAGATGGAGATAACTATCTATCCATCAGGCAGTAAATTCCTCATTAATTCACAGATAAGATAGGTAACAAAATTTACTAGATCAAACTGAACCAAATCACAGCCGAACTAGGAATTCTTTTCTCTAGTCTCTGCCGTGCAGGCCCGTCCCTGTGTGCGACCCCACCTGTCAGCGAAAGCCGCTGTCGTCTTCCTCCTCTCACAGCCGAGCTCCCCGCACATGACCTCGATCATTCGCCGGCTGTAGCTCACGCCACCACTGCAAGTTTTTGACACCCGAGGAAACCGCCTCATCGCTAGCCTCGCCACGCATTGTCCTTACCAATAAATTCTGCAGAGACGCCCATTCTTGCTCCTGTTCTAGTGTTGTAGAACCCCAGCCGAGTTCACACCACTGGTACAAGCTCTTCTATAGCGATCAGTAGGCTATAAATACCGCTTTAGGATGCAGAAGAGTGCTCGTCATTTCCCCTCTTGTTTCATTCGCTATTATCCACTAAGCACTGCAAATTTCCCCATTCCTCATCAAAGCCGAAGAACCCTAGAAAAGAGATCGAGCTCAAATTGAGGTTATTCAAGATTTCATTTTCCAGTTTTTCTTTGCGCATTAGCTTCTGTGACTCACCCCATTCAAAACCCCTCACTTATTTCCAGGTGCCCCTTTCTTCCCCAGAACCGGCGATCGACTGCAGGATGAACCAGCTCACCTCCAAGGCTAGTGTTAGGTAAAATGGGACACTTAGGACCCGTAGAAGCTTTATCTAGAACCGATTCCTTCTGAGAAGCTCTTTGTCACCAACACGGCTTGCCACCTCTTCTGCCGCCGCTTAGCTATAGTGGCGAGGTGGTTCTGTTGGCCGCCGATAGGAATGGGTTCCACCATTGTGTCCGTAAGATCACACTGAAGCTCCTCATGCTTTCGGTCAGACCGGAGCTTCACCGGATCCTCACCGGCGAGCCCAAGACTGTCGCACCCTATTCTGAGTCACTGAGCTAAGGGTCCTGCTTGTCAGTGACGGTGGCAAATCCTTTTGTGTGCTCCTTGAGTCACTGAGGAGTGGGCCCGACGTGTCGCTGATCAGAGTGCATTTAAACAGAACTGTTGGTTTCGAACGCAATACGCTTCAGTTCATCAAAACGATTTTGCCATTTTTTTTATTTTCCAATTCGTTAAAATTTCAAACTTGAATATATTTAGTATTTTTAATCCAAATGGAATGAAACAAATTTCTAAATTCATCTAAAAACAAGATCTTTCGAATATGCAAAAAATATTTTGAAAAACTACTCTAAAAAATATTAAAATATAGGACTAAAAGAAAGGCATGTAAATAGAGTATATGTAAAAATTTTGCAAATAAACTCAAACTTTGATGAACCTAATTTTCCTATGATCCTTGTACTACCAAAACTCAAATATATAAAAACATTGAAAACTCAATTTGTTTTAAGTCTTTTCTACTAAAGATTAATCTCAATGTGAATAATATACAAAAATGAATAAAACAATAAAAGGAATTTTAAAATCTATTAAATAATGGCAATAAAATAATATAGCAAGAAGATATTCGAATATACACCGATATTTAGGAAGCCTTGGTTTGAATTTGTTTTATGCATATAGACCAAAGTTTAGTATAAGAACATATGTATGTACATGTATTCTCTTGTAATGATAAGAATGCACATGTATCCAATACCATGCACATAAAGATTTAAGAGAGGAATCAAGAAGTCAAATATTCATGATAGAATAATGGTAGGTAGTAGGACCATGAATGTATGATTCAAAAATTTATAATTATATTGCTTTGAATCAATCTCGTTAAGCAACCTAATTTTTGTAACATTAATCTTTCTACTTTAAATAATTTTTGCATTTTGAATTCAAAATCATAATTATGAAAATACATAATTTTAACTTCTTGAATTCATTAAAATAAAATAAATAATTCATATAAAGGAAGAAATACTAGGTAACATTTAATCTAAGTAATACTAGTAACCACAAATAATGAAGCAATATGTACACCTAAACACAAATTATAATTCGCTAATGAACACCTCTATTTCAGTAAATGAGTTTTCAATTGGATGTTCAATCTGTCTTCTATTTATCCTTATTTTAGTCTACTGTTCCTTGTATGTTTTTATGGAATGATGAGTAGATTGCAACGAATAAGAATTGGTAGACAACAACCTCGCCCACGACCCAGATTTCGTACCAGATGACGATTAGCAAGGCAAGCTCCTCCTTGATCATTTTGGTCCTACTATTTTAATTAATTATTTCTCAATGCTTGCAAAACTATTATGTATGCATATACTTTTCATAAAAATGCTATTATGGGATGATGATAGATATACCTGTTATTTCATGGATCTGCCTTAATAAGTATGAACAAATGATCCTTGATAACCATAGGAAAAAGGGTAGACAATACATGATGTCAACTTGGGTATATACGGATATTAACCATGCTTACCCATGCTTAATTAGCAACGAAGTAGATGATCAATCAAAATCTACTTCTTGGGAATTTGAAAATGTTGAATATGACTTGTTGTTGACTACTGATATTTTGACTGAAAACCCCAAAATAAAACTATGATTTTGATGCAGACAATTATTGGCAATAGCCGGTTGTACAAGGGATGGCTTGTACGTAGTGTAGGGGAGATTATTGTCCATGTCAGATTAAGGACCGAGCTATGGGTTGCTTACAAGCCAAGACATCCGTACAACCATGAGTACTGGTGTGGGACAGTATTAATCTATTAAGTTACTTAGATCTGGCTTTGCACATTGGTAGGCAGGAGATAGTAGAAGCACTCTGGTTAGGTTTGCTTGTGAGAGGCTCCCACACCTTAGTATGGGTAAATGCATACCGATATAACTGTGTACACCTTGTTATAGAAAGAAACCTTTATTGCAGGGGTACTGCTCATATCACCATTTCAAAACACAGGGTATGTTTGGTATTCATGTTTCTTCTCTATAGCAAGGGTTAACGTCACTGGGCTGATGCAAAATCAGGTTTAGGTAATGTAACGATTATGCTATGATCTCCATGCCGACACACCTAAGGAAGTGTGTTAAATGGACTGGCAAAAATGGTAGATCATTTCTTATGGGTAAAGTTGTACACCTCTGCAAAGTATAAATCTAATTAATTAGCCGTGCCTACGGTCAAAGGCACTTGGTAACATCATCACATAGCTAGACTTTTAATATTTCTAAAATGATTTGGTGGGAAATGGGTGTTTTGAAATACATTCATGCCAGGGGATGACATGAAAAAGGATGTGGTTCAGTTGGGTAGACTGCGTTATGATGCTCAATACTTTGTTAGTACTTTGTTATTACAAAACTTGCATTTTTACAAATCTTGGTTGCAATCTATTGTACGAATATGTTTTAATTTGCCATTGCAAAATAACTGTAGATGCCTCTTCATTGCTATGTCTTGCATATCAATTATACTTGCATTTGCAAAACACTATAAGTCTTGCTGAGTATACAATGTACTCAATCTTGATATCAATGTTATTTTTAGGTGACGACACTGAATACCCCGACGATATTTACGATCATATAGAATATGAGGATAATGATGATGCCTTTTTCTAGGGATTAACCTTGTTGCAAGGTTCGAGGGTTATGGGGCATACTACAAGATGAATAAAGCTTCTGCTGTTGGTTTTAAGCTTTTGAACTGTATTGATATTATGTAAACTTAAGACACTGCTACATTTGTAATAATATTGTGTATGGATGTGATGTCGATTTGTAAACTATGTGTACTAGCCATCGATCATGAGACTAGCAATCAGATGCATAGGGAATACATTGTTGATAAATTATTAAAAAAATGGGGTCCTTACAAGGGGAAAAGTATCAATGGCTAAGCCATGTCAGGGGCGTGGCTGCTATGATCATCGATGTTGAGGACCTCGAATTTGGTGGCACCAAGGTGAGAGCAACCTAGCGAGGAAAGAAATAGGGGGTGAGCAGAGGGGAGGAAGAAAAGAGAAAGAGAGGGAGAAGAGGAATACTTAGCTCGTGGTGAAATTGGTTGTAGAAGACGCAGTGGCTGGTAGTGGCACTGAAGATAACCGGAGAGGGCGACGACACTGACATGGGAGGTAGTAGCGGCCGCTGTCCGAAGCTGGTGGTGATGGGGATCCGACAGGAGGCACACGGTGGCACCCAAACCAGAGTCGGCGCCAGCGCTAGAGAGGCTGCGCGACGCAGAAGACCAAGGAGCGGCGGTGGCACACGGGAGCAAGAGGCAGCCGTGGCTGAGGGAGAGGAGACAGCGAAGGCAGTTGCACCGGAGAAGTGAGGAGAAGCTCGAGTGTGAGATGTGAGAGAGAGAAGCACAATCGGCTGTTTGGTAAGGAAATGAAGAAAGGGGAGAGGGTGAGCATTAGGTTAGATGTGGGTTTGGGATTCGTAAGGCCTGTTGAGTCAAGGAAATGGGCCATTTAGCCAAAGAAATATATATATACATAAATAATATTAGAAAATAAATAAATAAATAAATAAAATATAAAATTATATATATATATATATATATATATATATATATATATATATATATATATATATATATATTTGTCTGTAACTGGCTAAAATAAAAATAAAAGAAAATAGACCGAGAGAGTAGTAGAAAACAAATCTAGATTTTATTTTCTTGTTTTTCTCTTTTCTTTTCTCTAAATTAATTCAAACTTTGAAATACATAAATATTTAGAGATAAACACTAGATGCACATGACTAACAATAGGATGACTTATGTATTAATTTTATAAATCCAAATAGTTTTGGCCTCTTGAATTCGGAAGATAAGAATAAATAATCTACAGAAACCAATGGTTCATGTCATAAGATGAAATAGGAGTTTAATTCATGCTTTCATGCCACTAAAAAACCAGTTCATCAATAAAGTCTAAATAAAAATATTTGCACGCATAATCGAGAAACCCTAATTATTAAACACACTTGTTTTATGTAGTAGATTTCTATTTGATTTTCTGTCTAATTTCTTTTTGCCCTTATTAAAAATTGCTATTTGCTATCTTTTCAATAATCTACGTGTAGACTCCGACGTTCCAAAGTGCGACAGTCGACTTTGACTTCGTGACTGAAATCAATAAGCAAGGCAAGCACCCCTTTGATCATATTGATCCCAATATTTAATTTTTATTTGTTTATCAAATTGTTTGATGCATGTACTTATATTCTTTAAATTCGCTATTTTGTGGTATCGGTAGATATACTCATTGTTTTTATGGTACTTCCTTGATAAGTATTGACGTGTGAATCTTGGCAAACCTAGAATTAAGGTTAGACAATATATAATGTCACTTTGGGTATATACGATTTAATAATCATGCTTAGCCATACTTTAGAATTGGGATGAACAAATTAGATGAACTGATCATTGGAGATATTGAGACATGATGATGGTTACTGGTATTTTAGTATAAAAACTCAAAACAAAACTATTGTAATATCGCAGATCATTTTTTTTGGGTTATGGAAATCCCAGTTGGGGTGTGGGTCCCTCTCACAGACGGTCTTAGGAGCGGGTGGGCTTGTCTGTGAGCTTCAAGGTGCAAATTCCAGTCTGCGAGGGAGAAAACCCCTATTTTTTTCCCTCCCCCCACATAACCCTCCCCCACCACTTTTCTTTTTTTCCCTCCCTCCTCATTCCTAGACGCATCACCTCTCTCTCTTGGCCCCTTCTTCTTCTCCCTGAGGTCTCCAGCTAGTAGCACCTCTCCCTGGCACCTCCTCCCTCCCATGGAGCCTCCCCTATAGCACCTCCTCCCTCCCATGGCGCCCCCTGCAGCAAGCCCCTCCCTCCATGGCGCCTCCCTGCAGCAACATCTCCTCCTTGTTTCCCCTTGTGAGTAAGTGAAGGTAAGCCTTTTTGGGTGCTTTGCTAGCTGTTTTAGGGGAGAGTAGGGGTGCAATCGGATCGAATATTTTTCGACCGACCGACCGACCGGATGTGTTCGGATCGGATTCGGATAATTTTTTCAGATATTTTTCGGATTCGGATTTGGTTTCGGATAATTTATTTCGGATTCGGTAGATAACTATCCATCGGATCGAAATATTCTGAACATTTTTTCAGATATATCCGGTTTCATTTATTCGGATATTCGACCGGTTACATTTATACTTACTTCTAAACTCTAAAGTTCTAACCCTAGCCCTGCAGCCTCCAGGCTCCTCCGTGACCCGTCTCACTCGCCACCACAGCTTCCTCCGGCCGCCGCCTCCCTCCAAAGACCGCCACACTGGCCTCCCGCCATCGCCCTTCCTCCTCCGCCGCCCTCTCCCCGTCCACTCCTCCAGGCTCCAGACCTCCCGTCATCACACAAGAGCTCCAGCACCTCCTTGCCACGGGTGAAGTAGTGGCGGAGCTGGCCACGGCAGTGGAGAAGCTCCAGGAACAAGCAGCACTCAGGGTAGCCTCATTGCAGGAACGAAGAGCTATAGAGGGCTACCACCAGAGGCCAGGGCGCGGGAATGGTGGGGCTTGGCCGGAAGCAAGAATGACAGTGTTAGATCTTGAATGGGTAGCATAATAAGCATTAGAGGGTTCTACAAATTCGGTTTTACCGATTGATGCAATCGGAAAATAGCCTAGGGTGATTTGCCATTGTTGGCCTGAGTTGAAGAAGATGATGACTGGGGCAGTGACCATTCAGGAGCTCTGAGCTATAATTCAAGGTGGCGTGGGGTTCAAAACGTGATTATGAAGCTCCAGGTCAAGGGAATTTGAAGGAAGTTCACTCAATTATTTCAATTGAAATTTGGCTCAATCTTTGAGCTTCACTGATAATGGTGGTTTTTATTGGAGATGAGACCTTGGCTGAGTGCTAATGGGATGGGGCGCGACACGATGAAGGAAAGGTATGAGGAGCAGGAAGCATTTCGGGTGGCTTATAGCTAGCTTAAGCGGTGATGTGCAGGGTTTGAATGGGAGACTGATTTTACGGCTCGGCTCTGTGCTAATGGGATGTGCATTTCTGTATGCTTGTGTAATGTAATTCAAATATTATCGATTGTCATATTGCATCTTTCATGAAAACATGAAGTTATAGACCTTATGGTCATGTTATCAACTTATCGCAATATTATTTACGTATCATTCTATGTTTCAAAACTTGTCATATATGTACTATTCAAATTTAGTGTATTTTCAAAACTTTGTTGGACAACCCAATAAAATGACTTGTTAGACTGCGATAATCTTTTTACATGTTAAACTCACACAATTGGTTAATCAGTACTATATGTGTGCTTTATATAGTATCTATTTTCGTGTTATCCGACAAAAATATTCAATACAGACGATTCCGCTCCGTATTCGATTCAATCGGACCGATATTATCCGTGCCATATTCGTATCCGATACAATCTGAATCCAATTCTGAATCCGACAAACAATACGGTTTAGGATATGGAAAGAGCGATATCTGACCGAATCCGAGCTGATTGCACCCCTAGGGGAGAGCCATGCTAGATTGGGTATTCTAGGGTTTGGATTTGGGTATTTTGGGGGGAATGGTGGGTTTAGGGTTTGGAGAGAAGCTCTGAATTTTCGTGTTGTGTAATGTCTATTTTTAGAGTTGCGATTTGAGGTCCTTACAAGCTTTTCCTGAGGGGTTAGTAGTAGAATAAATTGTAGAAAATTGTCTCATGTTTAATTAGAGACCAAGAACGTGATTTTTGGTTTAGCCATTTAGGAGATATGATCTTTTTTGTGCCAACTGTCCAGAGCTTGCTGCTGTTGTTAGCAGTCTCTGTTTCGTGCTATTTTAGGCAGTTTAGGGCCATTTCCTAGGGGGTTGACCGTATAAGAAATTGTATATAATTGTCTTAAAACTAATTAGAGTCCAAGAATATGAACTTTGGTTTATCCATTTGGGAGTTATGGTCGTTTTTGTGTCTGGTGTTCAGAGTCTGAATGTCTGCTTTTCAGAGCTAGTTGTTATTGTAAGTGGTCTCTGTTTCGTGCTGTTTTGGATAATTTAGAGCCATTTCCTAGAGGGTTGGTAGTAGAATAAATTGTATATCTTAGTTTCATGTTTAATTAGAGTTCAAGAACTCGAATTTTGGTTCAGCCGTTTAGAAGTTATGCTATTTTCTTTTACTGCTGCGCAATCTCTGTTCCAGTAGACAGCAGTCGTGTTGAACTACGATTTTGGGAAACTTCAATGCTGATTTGAAATTTTTCAATAACTAGAGTTAGATGGAAAATTTTCTGTATATATCAAAAATATCTTCATTTGTTTGATTTGGAGTTGTCTAGCAATATTTATGCTCTATTGAATATGCTGTCCAGATCACTGAATTTCTGCTAGAAGTTCAGAAATAGGCAAATCTAGATCAATGTTTCGATTAGTTTTTAGGGTTCTTTTGTTTAGTTTCAGAGTTGTTGGGTGCCTTGAAAGTTGTAGATCCTTTTATTAAGTTTAATTAGAGACAAAGAACATGAATTTTGGTTGGGTAATTTATAAGTTATGGTTGTTTGTTTGATTGCTGTCCAGAATCTGTCTTTGCTGGTAGCAGTAACAGAAAACTGTAGAGGAGGGCTATCTAGAAGCTGAATTAAATTCTCGAATTACTAGATTAAGTTAGAAAATTTCCTTTAGATTTCAGAAATGTCATCCTTTACTTCATTTGGAATTGTATAAAATTAGCTATGCTATTTTGAAGTATGCTGTCCAGTGTGGTTGCAGATCGGGTTTCAGGGCTAAATATGAAAGGCTAAATGTTTCATTTCAAATAATTGGTTATTGGGTAATATGTGGGTAATTTTTAGTAGTTTCATAAAGTTCTTGGTCCCTGAGGTTTGGGTTATAAGGGTGGAACTTATAACCTTTAAACCACCGGGACAGCAGAGGGGCGGTTTTATTCACCGAGTGAGAAGGGTATTAGACTTTAGGTAGGGTGTAAATTTTAGTGCTTATGCTGGAATTGTATTGTTAGGGTTATATGACTGTCGGGACAGCAAGGGGTGGGTCTGTTGCTTGAGTTAGAAGGGTTGGCAATCGAGTGCCGCATGGATGGGAGAGTGTTATTTTTGGTTGATCGAATTGTTACTACGTGATTTCTTCTGAGATGAATACCTCCTTATATTATCTGCAGGAGCTGACTTAGTTGTGGCCTCAAGTTCATGCCACATTGCTTCGCGTGGTAAAGAGGCAAGTACATTGTGCTGTTAAGGATGGTTTGTGTGTTGATATGTGGTGTTCCTTACTTTATTTGTTGCTCTGCTATTTTATAAAGATTCTGGTTGAGAATGGCCTTTTGGTAAGTTGATTTATGGCAAGTATGTTGTTAGAGTGAATGAGGTTGACATGGGCTTGATTTAATCGATTAAGTCGCTTCCTAGTGATTGTGTATAAGAGAATTATTAACGCTTCGTGTTATAACCACAATGCTATATTTGTTATCATAATGCTTTTTATGGATTATATGCAAATGTGGGTATGGATGGTGCTCCATACCTATGATGATGAGAATGGGATCATGTGGCAAATGATCACTTGGTAAGGATGAAGGTGGGCAAATGAAAAGTGAGTATGTATGTGGTACCCTTTTTAAAGTGAGTACTTATGCTGTATCTTTTAAAGCGAGTTATTTGGTTGCATCTCCATGTCATGAATGAGATTGCCGAGCCAAGTCAAGGAGAAAGTCATATGGGGACATATGACTAATCCGAAGAACTCTTGAGAAGTCGGGGATGGATGGGAGCAAGTCCCTAAGAGTAGGCCTCTCCACATGGATGGAAGGGAATGAGACGGTGCGACACCGATGGGTGTGCACTCGAGATATACCAGTATAAGTGATGAAAAGGTGCATTTGAGCAGGAACGCATATTGCATTGCATAAGCATTGCTAATGTTGATTGATGAGTTGTGTGAAAAAGGGTTAGGACGTTGAGTCGTGGACTCCCCCAAAGATGATCAATGGAGTTGAATTTAAGAAACAGTTATGATATTACTGTTTTATGTGCTTGCTGAATTTAAATAAGGAATATCGTCATATTATTGTTTTAAATGTGTTAAATGGTTATGATATTGTTCTTTGATGTACTTGCTGAGTTTTATGAACTCACGCTTGTTGTTTGTTATTGTTTTAGGTACTCCAAGGATGGCTTGTGGGATGGGACTTAGCGTCACGATCACTCATTTTCATACCCATCTTAGTTAATAGCCTGGAGAGATTTCATGTTTTTGTTTAACTTGGTAGCTCAATAGTGAATCATCATTTAGAGGAACCATGTCAGAGTGAGCTACTAGGTTTGTTATTTAAGAGTTTGTAGGTTCTCAGTTAATCTTTGTATTGTGCTGAGCTTAAATTGTGTTCTATGTGGTAGTTTCTGAAATTTACTACTAGATGCATCTTTAGAAATTATTTATGCTTGTGAATGATATAATTGTGTTTGCTTGTGGTCCGCATTTGTAGAAAGGTCATGGCAAAATTTTCTAGATTGCTCACTAAGTTTTAAATGTTTTATTAGTGGCTCTCGCTATTCTTGAAGTGGGTTGTGGTAACATTCAGGGCACGTTTGATATCGGGGTGTTACAACTATGGTTTTGACGTGGACGGTTATTGGCAATAGCCGGAGGTGTAGTTGCCCGTAGTGTAGGGGGAGATTGGTAGAACCACAAGTGCTGGTATGGGACATCCTTAACCTACTTAGTTATTTAGAACTAGATTTACACATTGGAAGGCTGGAGTAGTACGGGCTATCCCCTTATGGATTGCTCGAAGGGACGTCCACACCGAGGTGATAATGGAATAAACGTTCACCGATACAATGGTGTACGCCATACTATAGAGAATTCCATCATATTTATGCTCTGAGTTCTTCTGCCATAGTATGGGTTTATCATCATCGGGCTGGTGTAAAGCTAGGGCTAGGTAATGTAACGGTTATGTAATGATCTCCTTGTCGACACACCAAAGGAAGTGTGTTATTGGCCTGGCAAAAGAGGTTGATCATTTCTTATGGGTAAAGCTGTACACCTCTACAGAGGGTTAATCTTTTTGAAAAGTCGTGCCTGCAGTCATGGGCATTTGGTAAAGTCATCTCATAGTTAGAAGTTTCTTATTTTCAAAAGGGGATTGGTTTCGTCTGTTTGCCTCGTGTTGGCAAAGAATGGTGTTAGTAGGAATTGGATGTCTCAATGCTCACGTCGTGGAGGACTGTGAGTTATTACTTGTACTTTACTTGTTATTTTCATATCAGTCAAACTTACTTTTACAAATTATGTTTTGCAAATTACAACTTGATTTACAAATCAAATTTTGCTTTATGCAAATTAATCGTAGAAGCCTCCTTTGACATAGCTTGCATTACTGTATTTGCAAATACCACCTTAAGTCTTGCTTAGTACGAAAGTACTCAACCTTGCTTATTTGTTGGTTTTAGGTAAAGATAGTGAACCTCCAGTTGACATGTAGTTTGACGCAGGATGTGGGAATCATCTTAGCAAGTTTTTCTAGGGTTTATGTCTTGTCAGTTGCCTGAGGGTTGGATGGACACACTTTAAGACTTTTGCTTCTTCCGCTACAGTATACTTTGAATTGTAAGACTACTCTATATCAGTATTTTCCGCTTTAATAATATTGTGTATAGTTGTGATTCCAATTATTATAAATGTGCATAGATCATTCTTTTTGGTATTTTGTACCAAAAAGGAGGGTCGCTACACATGCAACGAGGATGTACGAACTTTTTTCATCCTCCTTTATCATTGCAAGCTAGAGCCTAATTCCCATGTAAGCCATATCGTGGCGAACATTCACACCATCCTTAGTCTTCCCAAGTATGTCTAGTAGGATGCCAACCAAATTGTCACAAACATTCTTCTCAACATGTATGACATCAATACAATGCCAAACATTTAATTACTTTCAGTACAGTAATTCTCAAAATATCGACTTCTTCCACATGGTCCTGGAACGAACAGATTAATGGCTCTTTCTATACAGAATATTGATATCCTCCACGTGTGAATATACATGCCTTCCACTTATAGGGTGCGGGATCAAATGAACTTCCCTCTTCTCATCAAATTTATTATCCATCTTACGGTATTGATGACTTCATGGTAGAAATCTACGGTGACCCATATACACAGCTTTCTTAGAATTCAGTAGCTACAAGCTCTCAATCTCTTCTTCATAAATAGAACACGCTTTCGCTCCCTTTGTATTGTAGCTCGCCAAATAACCAAGGGAAGGAAAATCATTTATAGTGCAAAATATCGTAGCCCATAGGGTGAAGTGCTCTACCTTGTATGGATACCACACCGCGACCCCCTCATTTCACAATTTTACCAAATTCTCGATCAATGGTGTAAGGTACACATCAATATCATTTCCTGGCTGTTTGGGTCCTGAGATTAGCAACGATATCATGATATACTTCTACTTCATGGATAACCAATGAGGAAGATTGTAGATACACAACAGATAACCAAGAAGGAAGATTGTAGATACACAACAGAACTGGCCAGGTGCTGTGATAACTGCTCATATTACCAAACGGATTCATTTCATCGATACTTAATTCAAATATTATGTTCCTTCTCTCAGCACCAAACTCCTCATGTTTCTAATCGATATTTCTCCATCGAGCCAAATCAAGGGGTGTCTTAGCTTGCCATCTTCCTTTTGAGATTTGTAATACCAACGTAACAAATTTTCCTCTTTGGGATTTGCAAACAACTATTTCAAACAGGGAATGATGGGCAAATATCATAATACCTTGGTCGGTGCCCCTTCTTCCCTAATTAAGAGCTTCTAATTCCCTAGTTAGGAGACATGCATTTAAAACATCAATAATAATATCGAATTATCTAATTAATGCAATAGCTTGCAAATCTTAAGACTTCAATCAAACAAAATAAGGGTGCAATCATTAACAAAGTTGATAAATTAAATGATCTTAAAGAAAATGTTTATCTGTTCACCAACTAAGCACGTACCAACGATGACTCCTAATCTCTAATTAGGTTATGTCCTAATCCCATTTGAGGAAATGTGGTTCAGCCAAGTTTCTAAGCTATTGTACCACTCTAGAGAAAATTTTGGGAGCATCTCCCTTTGTTCTCTAGATACAAGTCTTAACAACAGTCAAAAGGAGTGTGTATCCAGAGAACACCAGGGAGATGTTGTCGAAACCTTCTCTAAAGTTGTACAATAGCTCGTGAACTTACCCAACCATATTTCCTCAAACTATCTAAAATGTGGATAATACGAGAGTGCTTGCTTATAAATATACTATTTTAGTGTATTTATAAATAAGCACCTCCAACATGAGACGTAGGTTACGCAACCCAATTAAACTCTAACATTCATCATATGACAGCAACAATAATTCCAGATTAACATGAGCGTACTACAAAGATAATTAAATGGATGTGTGCTTGTCAAATAAAGGGTGTGAAATCGATAGGATACATACAATTCCAAAGACAACCTAAACTCTCTTTGTGACATATTGAAATTACCTAGTGCAAAATTGAAGGAGTTTGAAGGAATGCTCATATTTTGAAGAAAACCACAAATGAGGAAAAATATGGAAATCTCCTAAAGATAGGGCTTCAACTTTATCCTCTTAACACCCAACCTCGAGGATTTCAAAATTTCTCACCCAAGTATTGCTTCCAACCAGAATATTTGTTGTTTTTTCGGGTGGTGGTGGTTTTTTTAGCCTCTGGAATAACAACAAAGGAGAGTTCAGCCTGAGAGTATAAATAACCTAGCGATGCACATCACAATCGGTTCTTGGGTTAAAAGCGATTATGATATAGCACTAGGCACATCACAATCGGTTCTTACATAAGAATCGTTTATGATGTGGACATGTACATCACAATCAATTCTAGCATAAGAACCGATTATGATGTGCATGATCATTACAACTGGTTCTTACATAAGAACCGATTGTAATGATGTGCCCAGTGCTACATCACAATCGCTTCTAACCTGAGAACTAATTGTGATTATTATTAACACCCTCTTCTAAATCATCTATCACAATTAATTTTTCCTGAAACTTAAGAATTGACCTAGATGAAGCGATAGTGATGTACTATTATGTAGTAATGTAAGGCAATTCCAATTGATAAGCAACCTCTCCTCTACGACTCAAAATTCTGAATGGACCAACAAATCTCAATGCAAGCTTTCCTTTAGGTGAAACCTTTTGACTACTTTAAGAGGGATGACTTTGAGATACACAAAATCTTCAGGCTTAAAACTCAATTCCCTTCAGCGATTATCAGCATAGCTCTTCTGCCTTTACTGAGCTACTTGTAACCTTTCTTTGTTCATAACAATTTGCTCTTTGGCTTCTTTAAGAATGTTAGGTCCAAAGGCAAAACACTATCCTATCTTATTCCAATTCAATAGAGTACGGCAAGAATGACCATATAAAGCTTCAAATGGTGACATCCACAAACTCACCAGATGGTTGTTATTATAACTGAATTCTATATATGGCAAACATTTATTCCATGTAGTAGCATAAGCTAGAGCACAGGCTCTTAACATATTCTCCAAAAACTGATTGACTCTTTCACCGCCATCTATCTCAGAGATGACAAGTGTCGTGGATCGATGAATCTCGACAGTCAACGCTAGCTAACAGAGGTCCCCAAATGGGCCGAGTAGCGAGGGACTTCGACCACGACCAGAGCTGCGCCAAACCCCGCACGACCCCGAGCTTGGGGAGTGGAGGTCGAATCCCCGCATGAGCTCGACCTTGGCTCGGAGGTGTGCATTTACTCGGCGGTTACTAAGACCAAGAATCCCGGAGTTAAGGCGGACGTGGGCGCCAGATCCGGGATGGTTGCAAAGACGCTTTCAATGCACGCCATGCACTACCCCGAATCTCTCTGGCCGCTTCGTAACGGCCGATGGGTATAAAATCCTTGAGGCGTAACGGCAAGAGGCGTGACATCGCTGCACTAGCAATAGGCCAATAGACACAACCAGAACGCTCAAGCTCGAGCTGTAATCCACTCTTTGTACTCAAAGATAGTGAAGCCCTTCACCTCAAGAGAAGATCGAGTAGAGTTTATTACCCTCACGGGGCTCGAACAAGATAATTCGGCCGTGTCCACTCGTTGACGCTTCACCCGACCAACGCCTATACTTCCGCTGAGCATAGCTCGCCTTGGGTCCCCTGCTCACACTAACCCCTGCTTCACATTTGCGGTCGGCGATCCCGATCGTCGGCGGTTGGCGCCACTGTGGGGCTGAAGCTTCGCTCATTCGGAAGAGAACCAAGACCTTCGGGGTATGGCATCTGATGCTGCAGCACATTCTGCGAGCTCGGGATCGAATGCCGTCCCCGAGCATGGAAGCTCCACGTCCCTGTTCTCCCCCTCTCCGCCGCTGCATGATCAGCTTGTTCTCATGGCCGCTAGCCATGGCACGAGCGTAGAGGAGGGGGAGCGCAGCCCGAAGACCCCTGAAGACGCTCACCGGATGGCACAAGTCGCCATCAAGCAGGCCGTAACTGCCCTCCGGTGAGAGGAGCGCGAGAGGATCGGAATGTCATCTGGTCGTTCCAAGCTCCCTCAATCGAAGCGAAGTGCCTCGTCGCGATCGCCGAAGTCATGACCGACCCGCCCGTCCGAGGTCGGGTTTTTCGCCGAGCTCTTGCAGACGAGCTCGATAAGGCCGCCACCGAAGGCTGTCTGCCGCGGCACCATGGCCGCTGCTTCGGGTCCCGGCCTCGAAGAGTGACAGCAGCTCCTCAGCGTAAGCGCCGATGTCCCCAGCTGTCTCCCCGCTAACAATCCCGAGACTCGCTCATACACCGCCTCGCCGCGCCCCGAGTACGACCGGATGGTGTCTTGGCGGCAACCGCCTCAGGCGACTCTCGCTCTAGCAAAGAAGATATCGGGCCTCTCCACAGCGTTTCCCAAAGCGCCGCGTCCACGAAGCGCTGCAGTACCTCCTGGCGATGCTTCGCCCGCGCCTAAACCGGCGTGGTCGTGAGGTCGGGCCGCGACGATCGCGAATCCGACCACACGTGAACACCTCCCAGCGCGCCCTGTTCGGCTTATGGGCGCATGGCGTACTCGATGACCTTGGCGGTGCGTTGGCCAGCTCGCTTCAAGCCCGCTTTGTTCGAAGTGGTTCGACGGGACGAAGAACCCCGATGAGTTCCTGTCGATCTACACCACCGCCATCTTAGCCGCAGGGGGAGGCGAGTATGTGATGGCTAATTACCTCCCTACCGTCTTGGGCGGTCTTTGCCTCGCACTGGCTCTTCAACGAAGCCCGCACTGCGCCGTGGCGCCAAATTCAGGCGCCCTCGCTCTAACTTCCAGAGTCGCTCTGAGCGGCTTGAAGGAGAAAGACCTGGAGCGGGTTATCCAGGGGAAGAATGAACCTCTTCGCGACTTCGTGCGTTGGTTCATCCGCACCAGGAACCTGATCCCAAGTGTCTCCGACGAGGCCGTGATCAAGGCCTTCAAGTTCGGCATCCGCGACCGGCGCCTCATCGAAGACCTAGAGATTACGACAAGGCTCATCGTCGGCAAGCTATTTCGCATGGCGGAGCACTACGTGGATGTGGACGACACGGTTCGCTGGAAGCGTGACTACAACCAAGGTAAGCTTGGCATCAACTAGGGTGAGGCTGGCCCCACCAACGCTAAGAGTGCCGACCAAGGCTCGACCGCCAAGAAGCAGAAGAGGGACCGCAAGCGCGGTGATAGCCGACCTCGGGTGACCGTTTCGGTGGACGGTCACCGCAAGGTCATGGAGGTGCAGGATTCGGCCCAGGAGGGGCCCCGTCCCCAACGAAATCGGCCACGACCTCAGCAGGTGCCGCGCCGACCTCGGTAGGAGGATCGTCGGTCTGGGTTGCGGCAGGCCGACGGCCGCCCACAGGGTCCTAAGGGGCGACCTCGGTTCAATGAAGACAAGTTTGCTGTTCTCTGGACTCGAGCCCGCGACTGTGAGGTCAGAGGGCCTGGTAGAGCAAGCTGGAGGCCTTCTACGATGGGCGCGGAGAGATGCCCACGCTCCCGAAGGAGGGAGATCAGCCCGATAGGGTAAACACCGGAGAGGACCAGCCGACCTCGACCTGGATTTCCGGCAGGGCAACCGCCGGATCGATGTCATCTTCGGTGAATCGTCGGCGTATCAGTCCCGACGCGAGATCAAGGATGCCGCGCGTGTGGTCTACCAGGCCACCGTTGGGAAGCCCGTGGACCAGCCCTGCAAGTGGGCCGGGGCTACGATAACCTTCACGTAGGAGGATGCCCCCCAAGGTATGTCCAAGGATCTCAAGACTGCCCTGGTTGTGACCCCGACCATTAGTAACACCATGGTCGGGCGGGTCATGGTCGATGGGGGCAGTTCCCTCAACCTGCTGCTCGCTAGTGCGCTCGATCGGATGCAAATTCCCCGGTCGAAAGTCAAGAACATCGCGATTCCATTCTTCAGGATCGTTCCTGGAGCTCGACCACTCCTCTAGGGTAGGTGGTTCTGCTCATCACCTTCGGCGCCTCGGACAACTTCCGCACCGAGCTGATTACCTTCGAGGTGGTCAAGGGTGATCTTCCTTACAACGCCATCCTCGGGCGTCTGGCTCTGGTCAAGTTCATGGCGGCCAACCACTACGGCCACCGCTGCATGAAGCTCCCAGGGCCTAGCGGCATCATCACTATGCGGGGCGACCTCAAGGCGGCTGCAGTTGCAGACCTGGCTTTGGCCTCGCCCGAGATCTTTGCCTCAAAGAGGCTTTGAAGCGACCACGAAGGTCGCTTGCCAGAAGGTGGTCATCCAACCAATGGGCAACAAAGGCTGTGCCGCTCATGGAGGGGACTCATCCAAGTGCGTCCACGTCTCAGCCGAGCTGGGTTCCAAATAGGAACTCGAGCTCGTCACCTTCCTCTGCGCCAACAAAGACATATTTGCTTGGGAGCCGGCGGACATACCGGGTGTCCCGAGGGAGGTGGTCGAGCAGAACCTGAGTCTTGCTCCGATCCGCCGGCCCGTGCGCCAGAGGTTGCACGCTTCTCTCCCGAGAAGGTCGCCATAATCAAGGAGAATCTCGACAAACTGCTGAAGGCTGGCTTCATTCGTGAGATCGATTACTCCGAATGGATGGCCAATCTCGTCAACGTGCAGAAGAAAGGCGGGAAGTGGAGGATGTGCGTGGATCACATGGGGTTGAACTCGGCGTGCCCGAAGGACAACTTTCCTCTCCCGCGCATCGACCAGATCGTCGACTCCACGGCGAATGCCAAGCTGCTAAGCTTCCTGGACGCCTATTCTGGGTACCACCAGATCAAGCTGGTGGTTGACGACGAAAGTAAGACGTCGTTCATCACACCGTTCGGGACCTACTGCTACACGACCATGTCGTTTGGTCTCCGCAATGCCGGCGCGACCTAACAACGTCTAATGACCAAGACATTCGAGCCTCAGATCGGCCGCAACCTCGAGGTCTACGTGGATGACATCATCATCAACAGCTCCATCGAAGCCGACCACATTCAAGACCTTGGGGAGACCTTCGCCAACCTGAACAAACACAAGATTAAGCTCAATCTGGAGAAATGCGTATTTGGCGCCGCGCAGGAAGGTACTCGGCTACATGACCGGGGCTCGGGTCGGCCGAACCCGAGATAATCGAGGTGACGAGGATGGGCATCCTTGACCGTCGGCGCTTCGGTCCACGGCCCACTAAGCTCGAGGCGCTGCCACGACTGGCGCGATGCCGAGGCGCTTCGACCTAGAGCGTCGATCCCGAGCACGGCCGACGACCTTGAGCTCGGGTCGGCTCTCGTTCGTCTTGGAGTCCCTTGGATTCCGGAACGTGCGTTTACTCGTCGGTTACCAAGACATGGGATCGTGGGGAGTGAAGCAGGCGCACACGACAAGCCCGCGGTTCTGCTATGACCCTCAACGCGCATGAAGACCACTACTTGGGAATGTCTCCCGTCTGTTACAAGCAGGGAGGATATAAGGCTAAGGGTGCACAGCCTGAGGCACAGGACACCAGAGCTCGAGCGTTAGACACAGCCATTGTTGAGCTTGAGTTGTAACACACCTCTGTACTCGAGAGTAACAAAGATCACCGCCACGAGGCAACTGGAGTAGAGCTATTACCTTCACAGGGGCTCGAACCAGTATAAACCCTCGTCTCACGCTCGTTGTCGCCTAGCTCCGACCTTTCGGCACGTCGAGTTCTTTCCTTCGTTGAGCTAAGCTCTGCTCGGGTCCCAAGTCTCACTAACCCCTTTCTTATTTACGCGTTGACGATCCCGATCGTCAGCACCGGCGCCCACCATGGGGCCCGATAGCTTCGCTCATTCGCAGGAAGAGCACCAAGATCTTGGGAGCATGGCGCGCTCCATTGACGGACATTCCTCGAGCGTGGGTTCGGGCGCGGACTCCGACTCCGCGTCCCTGTTTTCACCCTCGCCACTACCACGCGAGCCGCACATCTTGATGGCAGACAGTCATGGCGCGGGCGCGGCTGCGGACGGCCGTGACCCGCAGACCCTTGAGGAGGCTCGCCGGATGGTGCATGTCACCATTAACCAAGCCATAACCGCCCTCTGGTGGGAGGACCAGGAGAAGGCCGGCACATCTTCTGGGCATCCCAGGCTTCATCTCTCAGGAGCTCTGGCCGAAGAGCTCGATTGAAATTTACCGACGAGGTCATACCTCTGCAAAGATCGAAGTCATCACTGTGGACCCACTCGAGAAGTGATGACAACTCATCACGTCGTCGCCAAATAAGACCTGGCTTCGCCGCCTCTGCGGGGGAGCCCTCCGCCAGCAGCGATCTCGGGACGTGGCTTTGACGCCGCCACGCCACCGTCCTGCAGGCACCAACCCGAGCAGGGCAAGGCGCGAACCGAGCTTTACGAGCTCCGCGACGGCCAGCTGTGAATCGGGGGCCTCTCCCCAGATATTCCGCCCAGGCGCCGCAGGGTCCTGGATCACCTGCGCTACCTCCCAGGTGACTCCCGAGCACAGCGTCGTGGTCATTCTCGTCAAAATTCAGCCACCGAGGCGCCTCGACTCGAAGTTCGGCCGAGAGGACCTCGTCGGTGATGGCCACACCCGGTGTGCGCCTGTCCCGGCCTATGGCTGCTTGGCGTACTCCAACAACCTTCGTCGTGTGCGCTGGTCGGCTCGATTCAAGCCGGCGTTGATAGAGCGCTTCGACGGGACAAAGAACCCCGACGAGTTCCTATCTATCTACTCGACCGCCATCCTGGCGGCCGGAGGCGATGAGCTCGTGATGGCAAATTACCTCCCGACCATGCTGGACGGTGTCGCGTGGACTGCTCTTCAACCGTAAGCTCGGTTCCTTGGTCGTGGCGCCAAATCCAGAGCGCCCTCCGCTCCAACTTCCATAGAGTTGCTATGAGCAGCCAGGAGGAGAAAGACCGATCGCGTCATCGAGGCAAGAATGAGCCGCCGTGACCGTGTGGCGGTTTATCCGCACGAGGAACTCGATCCGAGCATCTCCGGCAAAGGCCGTCATAAAGCTTTCAAGTTGGCGTCGCGACGGCGCCTTCTTGAGACACTCGAGATCACCTCGAGGCTCGGCGTCAACAAGCTTTTCCGTATGGCGGAGCGGTATCACGGATCTGACGCCGTCTGGCCGAAACACGACTATGACCGGTGGTAAGCTTGGTCTGAACCCCACAGTGAGGTCGCCCATCCAACTCCAAGGGCGCCGACCTTGGCGCCGCAACCAAGAACCGGAAGCGCGACCGCAGAACGGCGGCGGGCTGCCACTGGTGATCGTTTCGGCAAACGGCCAGCGCGAGGTCCTTGAAGTCCGAGATCAAGCTTGGGGAGGGTCCCGACCTCGTCAAGGGCGGCCTCAACCTCGTCAAGCGCAGAGCCAGCCCCAGCAGAGGGCGGCAACACAGGCCCCTGGTGATGCGGCGCCAGGGGGCGAGGGCACCAGTGCTACGATGAATCAAAGTTCTACCTATTTCATAGGGCAACGGCCACGACACTGCGAACTTGCGTGGCTTGGCAAAGCAAGTCGAAAGTCATTCACGATGGTCGAGGGAAGTGCCCGTGCTAGAAAGAAGGCGCCAAATGGATAGGGTGAGCCAGGCGGACCACAGCGACCTCGACTTGGAGTTCCAGCGGCGGCGCCAGATCGATGTTATCTTGGCGTCGTCAACGATACTGGCCCGCGAGCTCAAGGCGCCTCGTGAGCCATCTACCAAGTCACCGCCGAAGCCCATCGGCAAAGATTACCAAGTGAGTGGGGCCACCATCACCTTTTCTCTGGAGGGCGACTCCAGGTATGGCCCGAGATCTGAAGACCGCTTTGCCGTGACCCGACCATCGCAACACCACGCGATCCGGTCGTGTCATGGTCGATGGCGAGTAGTTCCTTTAACTTGCTACAGTGGGCGCTTGACCGGATCTGATCCTGGTCGAAGGTCAAGAACATCGCTATCCCCTTCTTCGGGATTGTCCCTGGAAGCTCGACCATCCCTTTGGGGCAGGTGGTCTTGCCCGTCACCTTCGGCGACTCGACTAACTTCCGCCTTCGGCCCGATCACTTTCGAGGTGGTCGGGGACCTCCGTATAACGCCATCCTTGGGCGGCCTTGCCGATCAAGTTCATGGCGGCCAACCACTATGGCCATCGGTGTATGGTCGCTGGTCCTAACGGCATCATAACCGCTTGGGAGTGACTCTCACAAAGCGGCGCCACGGATGCGAGACCAAGGCCTTGGCCCTTGCCAATCTTTCGCCCCGAGGCCAGGAGGCGACAGTGAAGAGCACTCGTCAGAAGGCGGCGATCCAACCCAGCGGGGCGACAAAGGCTGTGCCGCTCGAGGAGAGCGACCGCGGATGCATCCATGTTTTGCCGAGCCGAGTTCAAATAGAACTCGAGCTCGTCACTTTCTCCGCGCCAACAAGGGCATATTCGCTGGGAGCTCATGGACATGCCCGGTGTCCCGAGGAGGTGATCGAGCACAAATTGTAGGTGAGACCCGACTCTCGACCTGTGCACCAGAAGCTGCGTCGTTTCTCCCCCGAGAAAGTCGCAGTCATCAAGGAGAATCTCGACAAGCTTTTGAAGGCCGGTTTTATTCGTGAGATTGACTATTCCGAGTGGCTGGCCAACCCGGTCATTGTCCAGAAGAAGGGCGGAAAGTGGAGGATGTGCGTGGACCACACGGGGTTGAACTCGGCTTGCGTTCGGACAACTTCCGCTCCAAGATCGACCGGATCGTCGACTCCACAGCGAACGCCAAGATGCTGAGCTTCCTGGATGCTTATTCGGGGTATCACCAGATCAAGCTGGCGGTTGACGACGAGAGCAAGACGTTGTTCATCACCCCGTTCGGCACCCTCTTGCTACATCGACTCGTCGTTTGGTCTGCGCAATCACGGGGCCACGTTCCAGCGTCTAATGACCAAGGCGTTCGACCCTCGGATCGGTTGCAACCTCGAGGTCTCGTGGGCGACATCATCGCCAAAGCCCTCCGGCGACCCGCGTTCGAGACCTCGAGAAACCTTCAACGGCTGAGCAGGCACAAGATCAAGCTCAATCCCGAGAAGTGCGTGTTCGGCGCCGTATTAGGGAAGGTGCTCGGCTACATGATCGGGGGCTCGGGGGTTGGTCCGAACCCAGAAAAGATTGAGGCGATCAAGAAGATGGCGCCCCCGACCTCGGTCAAGCAGGTGCAGAGCCTCACTGGCCGCATGGTCGCCCTCAGCAGATTCATCTCGAGGCTCGGCGAGTGTGGGCTTCCATTCTTTAGGGCTCATGAAGCAAGGGAGCTTCGTGGACCTCGGGCGAACGGTCCTTCGACGAGTCAAGGTATACTGTCAACACCACCCATGCTTACGACCCGCTTGACGGCGAGAGGTTGTTGCTCTACCTTGCCACCACCAGTTTGTCGGTCTTTGTCTGGTGGTGGAGCGGGCATCCCAAAGGCAGAACCGATCTATTATGTCGATGAAGTCTTGCACGGCAGAAGAGCGCTACCGCAGAATACAAAAAGTGCCAGACACTCTCCTCATGGCCCAGCGCGAAGCTTCGACGTATTTCGGCGCACTCGTGGTTGTCGAGCAATTTTCCACTGGGGACATCTTGCGGAACCAGAGGGCGGCAGCGCATTGCCAAGTGGGCTATGGAGCTGGCGGCATTCGATGTCTAGGTCGTAGCTCGAACGGCCATCAAATCGCATGTGCTTGCCGACCGTGGTCGAAAGCAGACGCCGCAACCGCGTCACGAGCCCGAGGTCGAGGAGGAAAAAGCCTGGACCATGTTCTTCGACGGCTCGAGGTCCTTCAAGCGCTCGGGGCTGGAATCTTTATTCTCACCACACGGCGACCACTTGAGGTCGTGGTCCGTTTTCGGTTCCGGCGACCAACAATGTGGCGAGTATGAAGGTCTCTTGGCGAACTCGGGCTTGCAAAGCATTAGGCGGCGTCGGTTGGTCGTCAAGGCGACTCGGCTAAATCGTCAATCAATACAACAAGGAGTACCCGATTTCGTGAGACTCGATGTCAAAGTACAGCCGAAGTCGCAGGATGGAGAAATGGTTCCGAACACGGAGCTCAAGTACATACCGGGAAGGACAACTCCATGGTCGACTTCCTCTCCAAACTCGGCTCTTAGATGATGGGATCCCGCCCGATGTCATCACTCGAGACGTTGGCGGCTCCTCGATCTCCGACCAAGAGGTCTTGCTCGCCGTGGTGGAAGGTATCCCCTCCTGGGCTGAATCCATTTATAATTTCCTTGCAAGGGGCGACCTACCGCCCAACCCTGCCGAGAGGAGCAGGATCAAGCGCCGGGCGAGTTTGTACACGCTCGTCGAGGGGACGCTCTACAGGTGGAATGTTTTCGGCATTCTGACGCGGTGCATCTCTACGGAGGAGGGTAAGTACTTGTTAAATGACATCCATTCAGGCCTCTGTGGAGCACATTCTTCGTACAGGACTATGGTCGGTAAGGCATTTTGTATGGGGTATTATTGGCCTACTGCACTTTAGGATGCCCGTGATATTGTTCGCTTTTGCCGAGCATGCCGCCACGCCCGAAGTCGCATCAACCCACATCGCAGACTATCCCGCTTGCCTGGCCCTTCTCGACGTGGGGGCTAGACATCCTCGGCCATTTTCCTCAGGCGGTCGGGGGCAAGAAGTTCCTGTTCGTTGTTGTTGACACTTTCACCAAGTGGATTGAAGTCGAGCCGTCTCGACCATCATCTTTCCGTCGGCGTCCGTTTCTTCCGCTTGTTTGTGGTCACAAGGTACGGGTCCCATGCAAAACTATCACTGACAATGGTACTCAGTTTACGAGTGAGTTATTCCAGGAGTTTTGCGAGGACCTCGGCATCAAGGTATGCTTCGCTTCAGTGGCTCACCCTCAGAGCAACGGAGCGGCGGAACGCGCCAACGGACAAATCATCCAGGGTGTCAAGAAACGAGTTGCAGATGAGCTCGAACTCTACGACAAGACCTGGGTGGAAGAACTTCCCACCGTCTTATGGTCTATTCGTACCCGCGTCGGTAGAGCCACAGGTCCACTCCTTCCACGTGTTCGTCTCAAGTCGCCCCGCCTCCGAGGTTATCTTGGCTCGCCAGGTCGAAACAGTCGGCCAGGTCGACTTGAGCACGAAACGGTCTCGACCTTACCTCGCAAAAAAGAAGTAAGATGTCGTGCCTTTGCTATGATCAACGCACTACCTGAAGCTCTTCGCAGACATGCGTCTCGGTCGATTACGACCTAGGAAGCTCCTTATTGGGGACCTAGCCCTGAGACGGATTCAAGGCTCGTCCAACACCAACAAGCTATCCTCATGTGGGTGGGCCCCTATAGAGTCATTTCAACAGATCGCACGGGCTTATCATTAGCGATGCCCGATGGCGGAGAGCTCTCTAGCTCGTGGAACATAGATCGACCGGAAGTTTTATATGTAATTTCTATACCTTACTTTTCAATAGAGTTGTTCTTTTATTCTTGATCTTTACTTCTTTCCTTTGTTGACTATACAATGTAATTATTGTCCGAGACTTTTTTCGAGCACGACCTTCCGTGCACTCGCGACCGCTCTTGATGCAGCGTCCACGAGCTTAACGCTCACCCCAAAGGTCGAGCTAAGCGTAAGCCAAATCTCTTCGCCAATCCGGCTCTCCTGTGCGGGCTCGAGCCAAAAGCCTCGTAGTTTTGACCATTGAGCAGTGCGCGTGGTCGTGGTCGTGATTCAGCGTTAGTGCAGGTGTGACCATCTCTTTATCGAGCTCGCTTTTGTCACGCTCTTTCCTGCGCACCTTTCCTCAACTCTACTGTGTCGTGGCCGTTTACTGCGTGATGCGCGCGGGTCGGCCCGATCTTCGATGAAACGTCGTCGGTTTGATGGTGCACGGTAGATGGAATGGCTACTAACCACGAGATCGATAACCAAGCAATGTAGCGCCACCACACGAGGCGATCAACGAATCAAGACTCGATCGATCCTTGTACCTGCTGCAACCGAGAACAAGCAAGAACAAGGTGAGAGCAATTCCAATCAATAATCTCAAAGATACAAAGGTGAAGTTCTGCTTCTCGTCATGGGTGGTCTAGTCGACACACGCGAACACGAGGAGGGGCGCACAAGGGTCTACCAAACACAACAAAACCTAAGCGTAAAAAGAACGGTGGCGGCCACATATATAGCGGCGGCCAGGAGGAGTAGGGCAGCAAAACAGCGTGGCCACCCAAACCCTAAGATACATGGGCCATAGGCTAAAAGTGAGGTGATGCAAAGACCACAATTTCTGGCCTGTGACATTGTTCCATATTTTCCCATCGTTCTGGAGTGAATTTGGAAGTGGGGCTAGATCCATTGTTAAGTTTATCTCCTAAGCTTTCAAACGGGTGGTCGCATGCTGAAAATGGAGTCCGGGAGCCCAAGTTATGCCCATTTGAAGTTGGCATGCTGCTGGATGGCCGAACCGGGCTTTTTGACATCTTGGGCTTCCATATGGGCCTTCCTTGTGCGTGGGCTGTTCTCGGGGTGTGCTTGAGACCCTTGTCTGTTGATGTGGGTTTGAATAGCTGAGCTTTTGGATTAAGGCCTCTCGGCGACGGTTGCCGCTAGCGTCGATCATTTGTGACGAAGATGGAGCAGCGTCGGTAGTCATTGGAGAAGCCGGAAGGAAGGAGGGCTGCGGTCACTGCTGGTCGATCCCTATTGGTGATGTCCTCATCATCCTCCCCTTCTTGAATTGGAGTCGCCCTCGACTCCTTCTCATGATCCCGCAAAGGTTAGTGGCAATAGGAGGCAAGGAAGCGAGATGTCCGCAAAGCAATATCATGTGAGAAAACAATCTTATTTAAAATAATTTCTTTCTTGAACATTGGTTTAGATTGTTGTACACCACTAACAAGTTTGTCATCCTCATGTTCTTTACCATTAGTTCTTTTTGCATTAATTTTGGCTAGCTCGTGAGAGTTATTGGATTCAAAACCAATTTCTTTCCATTAAACTTGAAAGTATATTGATTGGTTCTACCATAGTGAATAGCATCAACATCATATAACCAAGGTCTACCTAATAAAAGTGAACATGATTCCATAGGTATGACATCACAACAAACATGATCATGGTATGAACCAATGGACACTGGAACTTGCACAGTTTGTGTTACCTGGACCTTACCAATTGAGTTGAACCATTCCATTGAGTAAGGTTGCTGAAGTGGAGTCGTGGTCAAGCCAAGTTTCTCGACCATGTGTGTCGGGACCCGAATTCACAATCCGGAAACCCTCTGTGTTTCGGCACTAGTCCCAGGATCAGTCGCTAGTGCCCACAGTTAACAAAGATGAATATCACAAACATACACAGCGGAATAATAAATAAAGTATTCATCTATTAATATAACAGGTTGAACAACCTTAAGGTCAACTTACAATTGTGAAGCCTAGATGGCTTCAACTCAGAGTAAAACGAACAGCAGCGGAACGAAGAACGTCGGTGAATCCCATCAAAATACCACAGGCATTTGACAAGGTTCAACTCCTAGATATTCGCCTTCTTGTAGAACTTCTCCTTCTTTGAAGACAAGGACTTCTCCTCAACTGGTGATGTTTTGTTATAGCAAGGGTGAGTACACAACCGTACTCAACAAGTCGTGCACAGAATGCAATTCTATTACTACATGCATGGCTTATTCCAAAGGAATGGCTAATGGTTCTTTTGCAATAAAGCAGCATTTCCAAATGAATATCATAAATAGATTGAAAAGCATAGAAACAAGTAATATCCATAATAAATTTTGTAATCATTCTCAAGTAAAGCATTTCTCATCCTTAACCAATTTCCATATCACAATGTCCACATTCCCAACCTCATTTCATTTTCAAAACTCTACCCCTTATTTGTAATCCCGAGCAATGTCCAATCTAGCGGACACGGCTATTCAATAGTTTTTACACTCTGCAGAGGTTGTACACTTTACCCACAAGATACAATCAACTCACCACGTCGGTAGTGAATCGCCATACAACAAAGATGCGAATGAGCGATCATAACAAAGCCTTTCGAAACTTCTAGCTCAACCTAGGAACCTCTCCGTGTTGCCTTCACTATCACTTCCCTCACTCGAGCCAAGTATAGGACCGACGAACACCGTTGGATGGGTACCAAGCCGCAAAGACAGCACGCTCCCCATCTGATCACCCCTCGGTGACCGCCACCCCGAGGTATCAAAGGTGAGATATCGAATCCTACTAAACTAGGTCCGTCCCATAACAGACATGTGGTTGTACGAGTGACTCACCAAAGGCTTGCAAGGTGAAGTCCTTAGGGTGACCAAGGCAAGACTACCCCGAACAATTCACCAACAAAACCATCACATAGTTCACCAACAAGACCATCTCATAATTTACCAACAACACCACCAAATTTGGAAAAAAAAAAAAACCCCCAATTTAACCGGGTAGGGGCAAAAGGGGAAATTTGAAAAAATTGGGAAAAACCAATTTTCCCAAAATTTTTTTTTTTTTTTACCCGAAAAAAAATTTTCCCCCTTTTTTGGGGCCCCCCTTTTCCCAAAAAAAATCAAAAAAAAAAAAAACCCAAAATTAAAATAAGGTGGAATTTGGAAAAATTTTGGGGGGGCCCCAATTTCAAAAATTGGGGAAAAACGAAAAAAAAAAAGGGGAAAAATTTAAAAACCCAAAAAAAAAAAACCCCCCAATAAAAATTTTTAAACCGGTTTAATTTTTTAAATTTAAGGAATTGGGAAAATTAAAATTTAAATTTAAAAAAATAAAAAAAAAAAAAACCCAAAAACCCAAAAATTTTTAAATTTTTCCCAAAATAGAAAAAGGGGAATTTTGGAAAAATTTTTAAATAAGGACCAAGGGAAAGGAAAGGGGAAAAAATTTTTAAAAAAAAAAAAGGGGAAAAGGAAAAAGAAAGGAAAAAAAAAAAAATTTTAAATTTAAAAAAAAATTTTTTTTAAAAAAAATTTAAAAAAAAATTAAAAAAAAAAAAAAAATTTTAAAACCCAAAATTTTTAAAAAAAAATTTTTTAATTTTTAAAAAAATTTAAAATTTAAAAAAAAAATTTAAAAAAATTTTTTAAATTTTAAAAAGGGTTTAAATTTTTTTTTAAAAAAATTTTTTTTTTAAATAAATTTTAAATTTTTTTAAAAAAAAAATTTAAAAAAAAGGGGGTTTTGGGGTTGGGGGGCTTCCCTTTTTTAAAAAAAATTTTTAAAAAAAATTTTTGGAAAATTTTATGCTGAGTTTCATTGTCCAAAAAAAAATTTAAAGGCCCCTAAACCCCCTTTGGTTTAAAACCCCCTTGAAAGGGAAACCCACAAACCCTTTTTGGGTCCCCAAAAAAGGGGGCCCCAAAGGCCCCTTTTAAAAAAGGAAAAGGGGAATTTCCCAAAAAAGGCCGGCCCAAACCGAAAGGGGGAAAATTTAATTCCCAAAGGGGGGGTTTTAAAGGGGCCAAAAAAAAAAAAAAACCCAAAATTTAAAAAAATTCCCTTTTAAAAAAACCCCAAAACCAAAACCCCCAACCAAACCCCCCTTTTTAAAACCATTTCCAAAAAGGCCTTTTAATTAAAAAAAATTTCCAAAAACCAAAAAAAAAACCCCCCCCCAAAACAAATTCCAAAAGCCCAAAAAAAAAACCAAAAAAAAACCTTTTAATTTTCAAAAAAAAAAAATTAAAAATTAAAGGGGAAAAAATTTTAAGAATTTAAAAAAAAAACCCGGGGGAAAAGGAAAGGGAAAAAAATTTTAAAAAAAATTTGAAATTGGGGAAAAAACCCCTTTTTTTTTTTTTTGGGGAAAAAATTTTAAAAAAAAAAGGGGAAAAGGGGGGAAAAAAAGGGGCAATTTAAACCGGGGCCCTTTTAATTCCCCCAAAAAACCGGGGAACCCTTTTTGGGGGCCCCCCCCGGGGGGGGCCCAACCAAACCGGGGGCCCAAAAACCCCGGGGGAAAGGGGGGAAAGGGGGGGAAAAAGGGGGCCAAAGGGGGGGCCGGGCCCAAAGGGGGGGCCGGGGGAAAAGGGGAAAAGGGGGGGGGAAAATTTGGGGATTTTCCGACCCAAAAAAATTTGGGCCAAGGGGTTTGGCCAAAAAAAACCCCAAAATGGCAAGGGGAAAAAAAAAAGGGAAAATTTTAAAACCCCCAAATTTAAAAACCAAAAAAAAAGGAAAAAGGGGTTTTGGGGGGGGAAAAAGGGAAAGGGGCCCCACCAAAAAAAAAGGGGCAAACCCAAGGTTTTTCCCCCGGGGTTTGAAAAAAAACCAAAGGTTAAAAAAAAACCCCCCCGGGGGAAGGTTCCCGGGTTTTAAGGCGGGGTTTTTCCGGTTTTAAAGGAAACCGGGGTTTTGGGGGGAACGGGAAGGGGAAAGGGAAACCCTTTTGGGAAGGGAAATGGGAAGGGGAAAAAGGGGCCCACAATTAAAAAAAAAACCCCCCCAAAAAAAGGGGTTGGAAACCCCCCAAAAAGGGGGCTTTAAAAAAATTTTTAAAAAAAGGGAAGGGGTTTTAAAAACCCGGGGAAACTCAAATTTTTGGGGGTGGGGGGGAAAAAACCAAAAAGGGCCTTTTAAAGGGGAAAAAAAAAAAAAACCAAAAAAATGGAAAAAGGTTTAAAATTTAAGGAAAAAATTTAAAATTTTTTTTAAAAAAAAGGGTTTCAAATTTTTTTAAAAAATTTGAAATTGGGAAATTTTGGAATTTAAAACCCTTTTTTTTGGGGTTTTTAAAATCCAAAAATTTTAAAACCAAATTTAAAATTTGGAAAAAGGGAAAAGGAAAATAAAGGGGGGGGTTTTGGGGGAAAAAAAAAAAGGGGAAACCCTTTGGGGGAAAGGGGGGGGGGGGAAACCAAAGGGGAAAAGGGGAACCAAAGGGGGGGGGGGGAAAAAAACGGGGAAAAAATTAAAAAACCCCAAAAAAAAAAAAAAATTTTTTTTTAAAAAACCCAAAAGGGGGGGGGGAAAAAAAAGGGTTGAAAAAAAAAAGGGGGGGCCTGGGGGGGGGAAAAAAAGGAAAAAAACCCCAAAAGGGGAAAAAAAAAAAATTTTTTTAAAAAAAAAACCCAAAAGGGGATTTACAAACCTACCCCAAAAAAAGGGGGCCCGGTTTGGGAAAAGGGGAAAAAACCCGAACCCGGAACCTTAAATTTAAAAAAAAAACCCCCCCCAAATTTTTCCGGAAAAAAAATTTTTGGGGGAAAACCCCTTTTCCCGGGAAAAAAATTTTTTTTGGGGAAGGGGGGTTTTTTTTGGAAGGAAAAAAGTTATAACCAAGGGGGGGAAAAGGGGAAAAATTTTTTAATTTTAACCTTTTGGGAAAAACCCAAAAAGGGGTTTTAAACCTTTAACGGAATTGGGTTTTCCCAAAAGGGGGAAAACCAAAATTTTCCCCAAAAAATTTCCTTTTTAATTTTTTTTTAAATTGGGAAAAATTTTAAAAAATTTGGGGGGTTTTTTTAAAAAGGCCCGGGGGGTTTCCCAAAATTTGGGGGTTTTCCCCCTTTTTTTAAAAATTTGGGGGGGGGTTTTTAAAAAAAAAAAAAAAAAAAAAAATTTTTAAACCCTAAATTTTTTTTTGTTGGGGAATTTTAAAACCGGGAAAAATAATTTTTGAAGGGGTAAATTTTTTCAAAAACCCTTTTCCCAAAAAAATTTTTTTTTGGCCTTTTAAAAATTTTTTTGGAATTTTTTTAAAAAAAACCCAAAGGCCCTTTTTTTTTTGGGGGAAAAATTTAATTCCTTTTTTTTTGGGCCGGTTAAAAGGAAAAGGAAAAAATTTTTTTTTAAAGGCCCAAAAAAAATTTTTTTAAAATTTTTAAAAAAAAAAATTAAAAAAAAAATTAAATTTTTTAAAATTAAAAATTTTAATTTAATTTTTAAAATTTAAAGGGGTTTCCTTAAAAAAAAATTTAAAAATTTTTAAATTATTTTTAAACCAATTAAAATTTTTTTAAAAATTTTTTAAAAATTTTTAAAAAAAAGGGATTTAAATTTTGGAAATTTTAATTTTTTTCCCTTTTGGGGAAAACCACCCCAGAATTTCCCCCAATTGGGGAAAAATTTTTTTTTTTTTTTCCCCTTTCCCCTTGGTTTTTTCCAAACCCTTTTCCCCTTTGGAAGGTGCCTTTAAAAAATTTTTTTTTGGGAAAAGGGTTTTTTTTTGGGGGGGTTTTTTTAAAAATTTAAAAAAAAATTTAATTTTAATTCCCAAAAATTTGTTTCCAAACCCCCAAAAATACCAAGGGGAAGGAAATTCCCAAAGAATTTTAAAAAAAAAACCCTTTTTTAAAAAAAAGGAAAAAAAAAGGAAGAAAAAAAAATTTTTTAAAAAATTTAAATTTAAATTTTTTTTTAAATTTAAAAAAACCTTGGAAATTTTTAAACTAAAAAAAAACCCCAAAAACCTTAAAAATTTTCCCCCAAAATTTTCCCCAAAATTTGGAACAACCCCTTTTTTTCCCCCCAACTTTAAAAACCTCAAAGGGAATTTTGGAACAATTTTTCCAAAATTTTTTTTTCCCGGGGAAAAAACCCCTTTCCCCCCTTTTAATTTTTAAGGTTCAAAAAATTTGGGTTTTTAAAAAAAAAAATTTTTAAAGGGGGTTTTTTTTCCCAAAAAAATTTTTTCCAAAAGGGAAAAAAAAAAAAACCCCTTTTTTTTTTTTTCGGAAATTTTTTTAATTTTTGGAAAAAAAAAAAACCCCCCTTTTTTTTTTGGCCCCTTTTTCCCCCCCCGGGGGGAAATTGGGAAAACACCCTTAAAAAAGGTTAAAAAAAACAAAAATTTTAATTAAATTAAAATTCCCAAAAAATTTTTTAAAACCAAAATTAAAAAAGGGGTTTTAACCCCAAAAAAAAAACTTTCCGAAACCTTTTGAAACCCTTTAAAAACCAACCCCTTTTGGGGGGTTTTGTTTTCCCTTAATTGGGCCCTTTTGGAAAGGAAATTTCCCAAAACGGGAATTTTTTTAAAAGGGGGGCCCCCAAATTTAAAAATTTTTCCCCTTTTAAACCCCTTTTTTAAAAAAAATTTTTTTTTAAAAAGGAAAGGAAAATTTTAATTCTTAAATTTTTTGGGAAAAGGGAAATTCCTTAAAAATTTGGGGTTTTTCAAAAAACCCTTCCCCAAAAATTTTTAAATTTTCCAATTAAAATTTTTTTTAAAATTCCCCTTTCCAAACCCCGGGCAAATTCCAAACCCCGGGGTTTAAATTTTCCCAACCCAAAAAATTTCCCCCAATCAAAAAGGGCAAAGGGAAAAGCCCAAAAAAAAGAAAAAAAATTTTTAAAAACCCCCCGGAACCTTTTTTTTTTTCCTCACCCCAAGGGGCCCCCAAAACCAAATTAAACAAAAAAAAAACCCCCAAAAACCCCCCCCCCAAAAGGGAAAAAAACCCAACCACTTAAAATGGTCCCAAATTTAAAATTTTTTTTAAAAAAATTCAAGGGGTTTTTTTGGGGAAATTTAAAAATTTTCCCCAAAACCAAAATTTTTCCCCAAAAAATTTCCAAAAAACCCCCAAAACCCCAAAAAAGGGAAACATTTAAAACCCGCCAAGGGTTGGTTTAAAATTTTAAACCCCCAAAAAAATTTAAAAAAAAAAAAAAAAAAACCCAAATTTTTTTAAATTAATTTTTTAAAAAAAAACCCCAAAAACCCAAAATTTAAAAAATTCCCAAAAAGGGATATTATTTCCCCCAAAAAAACCCCCCCCCCAAAATAATTTTTAAAAAAAACCCAAAAAAAAAATTAAAAAAAAAAAAAATAAATTTTTTTTAAATAACTTTCCCAAATTTAAAACTTTTAAATTTAACCAATGGTTAATTTAAAAAAAATTTTAAAACGGGGGGAAAACCCACCAAAACCCCCCTTTTTTTTTTTTTTTTTTCCCTTTTTTCCTTTTAAACCCGGATTTTTTTTTTTTTAAAAAGGGGAAAAAAACCCAAATAAAAAACCAAAAGAATTCAAATTTAAATTCCAATTTTTTTTAAAGGAAAGGGGTTTTTTTCCTTAAAAAAAAAAAAAAAAAAAAAAGGAAAAATTAAACCATAATTAAAAAAATTTTGGAAAATTTTAATTTAAAATTTTCCCAAATTAAAATTTAAAATTTTTTTCCAAAACCTTTTTCCCCCAATCCCGGGGTTAATTTCCCCGGGGAAAAAAGTTTTAAATCCAAGGGGTTTTTTCCCAAATACAATTAAAAACCCCCTGAAAGCCCCCGGGGGGGGGAAAAAAATTTTAAACCCCCCAAAAAAAATTTTTGCCCAAATTTTCCTTAATACCCAAATGGGGCCCCGGGGGGTTAACCGGAAAAACCCCCAAAACCCCCCGGCCAAACCCGGGGGGGAAATTGGCCCAAAACCGGGCCCCCCTTTTTGGGGAACGGGTTTTGGGCCTTAAAGGTTAAGGGGGGCCAAGGCAAACCCCAAAAACCCAAAAACCCAACCAAATTAAAAAAGGGAAATTCATAAAAAAAAACCAAAAAAAAAACCAATGCCACCTTAAAAGGCCCGGGCCAAAAAAAAACCCCTTAAAAGGGGAAAATTCCCCAAAAAACCCAAAAAACCCCCCCAAAAAAAAACCCCCTTTCCCCAAACCAAAAACAATTTAATTAACCAAAACAAAAAATTCCTTTAAAATTTTAAAAAAAATTTGGGGGGTTTAAAAAAATTTAAAAAACCCCCCTTGGGAAAATTAAAAAAAAAACCAAACAAGGGTTTGACAAAAAAAACCCAAAAAAAATTGGGGGGCCCAATTTTTTTTTTCCCTTTTTTTCCCATTTTAATTTTTCCCCAAAAAAAAAAAAAAAGGGGGGGGGAAGGAAAAAAAAAACCCCGGGGGGGAAAAAAAAAATTTTTTTTTTTTCCCCTTTTTTCCCTTTTAACCGAAACCCCCAAAAAAAGGCCAAAAAAACCCCCGGGGGGAAAAAAACCCTTTTGGGGAAAGGGGGGGGAAAAAAGGGGGAAAAAAGGGGGGGGGCAAGGGGGGGGGGGAAAAAAAAAGGGGAACCCGGGAAAAAAATTTTTTTGGGGGAAAACCAAAAGGGCCTTTTTGGGAAAAAAATTTCCCAAAATTTTTTTCCAAAGGGAAAGAAAGGAACAATCCCCCAAAAAAATTTTTTAAAACCAAATTTAAAAAGGGGATAAAGGAAAAAGGGGAAAAAAAAAATTTAAAATTTTGGGAAAAAAAAAGAAATTTTTAAATTTTAATTTAAATTAAAAACCCCAAAAAAAAAGGGGGGAAAGGTTTTTAAACCGGAAAAAGGGGGGAAAGGGAAAAAAAAAAAACCAAAGGGGGGAAAAAAAAAAAAGGGAATTTTTAAATGGAATTTTTAAAAATTTAAAAAAAATTTAAAAAAAAAAAAATTTAAATTAAAATTTTAAAATTTTAAAAAAAAGGGGAAATTTTCCCAAAAACCCCAAAAAAAAAAATTACTTGGGGGAAAAAAAATTTTTTAAAAAAAAATTTTTTAAAAAAAAAAAAAGGGGAAAAGGGAAAACTAAAAAAAAAAGGGGCCCAAAGGGGGCCCAAAAACCCCAAAAAATTCCCCCCCTAAAAATTAAAAAAAAAAGGGGTTTTTTTTTTAAAAAATCCTTAATTTTGGGGTTTGGGGAAATTCCCCGGGTTTAAATTTAAAAAAGGGAAAAAAAAACCCCCCCTTTTTGGTTTTTTTTTGGCTGGTTTTTTAAATTTTTTTAAACCAAACCGGGTAAGGGGGGGGAAAAAAAAAGGGGAAATTTTCCCCAAATGGGGGGGGAAAAAAAAGGGCCCGGGGGGGGGGTTGGGGGGCCCCGGGGGCCCAAAAAAGGAATGGGGGTTTTCCCGGGGCCCCGGGGAAAAGGGGGGGCCCCCCCTTGGGGGGCTGGGAAAAACCCCCCCCGGGGGGGGGCCCCCAAAATTTTGGGGGGCCAAAAATTTTTTCCAAAACCCCCAACCCCAAAGGGCCGGCCCTTTGGCAAAAAGGCCAAAAAAAAATTTTAAAAAGGGGGCCCCAAAGGGAAAACCCCAAAGGGGCCCCTTTTGGTTTATTGGGTTTTTTGGGAAAAACCCGACCCCGGGGACCCGGGAAAAAATTTTTTTTCGGGAAAGGAAAAAAAAAAATTTTTTGGAAACAAAAAAAAATTTTTGGGGGTTTGGGAAAATTTGGAAAATTTTTTTCCCCGGGGGGGGTGGGCCTTTCCTTTGGTTTTAAAAAACAATGGCCAAATTTGGGCCCGGGGGGGGGGAAAAAAATTTTGGAACCCCGGGGGGGTTTGGGGAAAAAAAAAGGGGAAATTTTTGCCTTTCCCAAAATTTTTTTCCCCAAAAAGGGGGTTTTTTCCCCCCCCCAAAGGATTTCCGGTTTTGGGGGCCCAAAAAAAAATTGGGGGGGGTTCCTTTTTGGGGTTGCCCCGGGGGAAAAAAAAACGGGGTTTTCTTTGGGGGGGAAAAAGGGGGAAAAATTTTAAAAAAAAATTTTTTAAAAAAAAAATTTTTTTTTTCCCCAAAAAAGGTTTTGGGAAAAATTTTTTTTTTTAAAACCGGGAGGAAAATTTTAAAAAACCCGGGGTTTAAAAAAAAATTTTTGGGGAAAAAAAATTTTTTTTTGGGAAAGGGGCCTTTTTAAAATTTTAAAAAATTTGGGCCCAAATTTTAAAACCTTAAAAACCCAATTTAAAAAAAAATTTTTTAAAAAAAAGGGAAAAAAAAAACCAAGGAAATTTAAAAAAAAAAAAAAATTTGAAAATTTAAATTGGTTGGTTTCCAAAAAAAAATTTAAAACCAAAAAAACCAAAAAAACCAAAAAAAAAAAAAAATTTTGCCAAAAAATTTTAAAATTTTAAAAAAGGAAAAAAAAAAAACCCCCGGCCTTTAAACCTTAAATTTTTGTTTTTTTCTAAATTTTCCCCTTTTAAAAAAATTTTTTAAAAAACCCTTTTTAAAATTTTAAAACCCAAAAATTTTTTTCCCCCCTTTTTTAAAATCCTTCTTTAAAAACCCCTTTAAAAATTTTTTCCCCCAAAAAGGTTTTTAAAAAAAAAAAAAAAGGGGGGTTTTTTTGGAAATTTCCTTTGGGAAAAATTTTTTTTAAAAAAAAAAAGGGAAACCCCAAAAAAATTATCTTTGGGGGTTTTTAAACCCCCCAAAAAACCAAACCCTTGATAATTTTTCCCCCAAAAAAAGGAAATTTTTTAAAAAAATTTAAAAAAAATTTTTTAAAAAACATTTAAAAAAAACCTTTTTTGGGGTTTTTTCCCAAAAAAATTAAATTTAAAAGGAAAAAATTTTAAAAAAATTTTTAAACCCCTTTTTTTTTTTTTAAAATTTTTTAAGGAAAATTTTTTAATCTTTGGTTTGGGCAAAAAAAAAGGGAAAAAAAAATTTTTTAATTAATTCGGAAATTTTTCCGGGGCCCTTTTTTAAAAACCAAAAAATTAAAAAATTTAAAAAAAAAAAATTTTCCAAATTTTTAAAACCTCCAAAAAATTTTTTTTTTATTTCCAATTTTTTTAAAACCTAATTTAAAAACCCCCTTCCCGGTAAATTTGGTTAATTTTCCAAAAACCCCCTTTTTAAATTTTTAACCCAAAAAAACCCTTTAACCCCTTTTTTTTCCCCGGGGTTTGGTTTTAAAATTTTTAATTTTCCCTAACAAAGGCCTTTAAATTTAAACCCCTTTTCCCTCCGGCCCAATTCCCCTTTTTCGGGTTTTCCCAAAAACCCCAACCCGCGGGCCCCTTCCCCAAAAAAAACCCCCCCTTTTTAAAAAAAATTTCCCCAAAAAAATTTAAAAATTTGGGGGAAAAAACCCAAAGGGAAATGAATTTTTTTTAAAAAAACCCCAAAAAACCAACCCCCTTTTTTAAAAAATTTCTCCTAATTTTCCCAACCCCCAAAAAAAAAAAACCGGGTTTCCCCTTTTATTTAAAATTTTTTGGGCCTTTTTTCCAACCAAATTTTCAAAAGGGCAAAAACCTTTCCCCCCCCGGGGAAACCCCCCTTTTAAAACCTTTTCTAAATTTTGGGGAATTCCTTTAAATTTTGGGGTTGGTTTTAATGGTTTAAATTTAAACCCCCCCCCCAAAAAAAAAAACCCAAAAATTTTTTTTGGGAAAATAAAAGGAAAACAAAAAAAATTTTTAAAAAAAACCCCAAAATTTTTAAATTTTTTTTAATTTGGAAAAAAACAAAAAAAAACCCAAATTAAAAAAATTTTTTCATCTTTTTTTTTTTTTTTCCCAAAACCAAAAAGGGCCCAAAAAAAAAACCCAAAAAAAAAACCCAAAAAAAACCCAAAAAACCAAAACCCCCTTTTAAAAGTTTTGGGGGGTTTTTTTTTTTTTCTTTTAAAAAAACCCTTTAAATTTTTTAAAGGGAAAATTTTTGGGGTTTAATTTTAAAAAAACCTTGGTTTTTTTAAAAACAAAACCTAAAAAACCCGGGTTTTTCCAATTAAAAAAAAAAAAAAAAAAGGAAAGGAAAAAAGAAAAAAAGGATTTTTAAAATTTTTCCCTTTAAAAAAATTTGGGTTTAAAAAGGGGGGAAAAAAAAAACCCAAAAGGGATTTTCCCCCTTCCGGGGAAAAAAAAAACCCCCTTTTTTTTGGGGGGGAAGGCCCCCAAAAAGGTTAAATTAAAAAACCCCTTAAAAAAATTTAATTAAAATTTAAAAGGGGAAAACCTTTCCCCTTTTTAAGCCGGAAGGTTTGGGAAAAAAAAAAAAGGAAATTTTTAAAAAAAACCCAAAAAAGGGTTAAATTGGAAACCCCTTTTAAAAAAAAAAAACCCCCCAACCAAATTTTTTAAATAAAAGGGGGCCCCAAAAAAATTTTAAAAAAATTTTTTCAAAAAAAAGGGGGAAAGGGGAAAAAAAAATTTTGGGAATTTTAAAATTTGGGGGAAAAAACCAAAAACCAAAATTAAATTTTAAAAAAAAAAAAATTTTAAAAAAATTTCCAAAAATTTTTTAAAAAATTTTTTTTCAAAATTTTTGGGGAAAAGGGGAAAACCAAAAAAAAAAAGTTTTAAAATTGCAAGGGGCCCTTTAAAAAATTTTTTCCCCCTTTTCAAGGGAAAAAAAAAAAGGGTTAAAAAGGCCCGGGAAATTTAAAAAAAGGGGAACCCCCCCAATTTTAAACGGGGGGAAAGGGAAAACCCTTGGGGGGTAAAGGGGGTTGCCGGGCCCCTTTCCCCCGGGAAAGGCCCCGGGGAAAAGGGGTTGGGGAACCAAAAAGGGGCCTTCCCCAAAAAGGGGGGCCGAAAGGACCCGGGGGCCGGGAAAACCCCGGGGGGGGGGGGGGGGGGGGGGGTTTTTTCCCAAAAACCCCCCCAAAACCCCACCCCCCAAAAAAAAACCAAAACCAAAAAAAAAAAAGGGCAATTTTAAAACCCCCCCAAAAAAAAAAAAAAACCCCTTAAAAAAAGGGGGGGGGAAAAAATTTCCAAAACCAAAAAATTTCCAAAATTTTTTTGGGAAAAAAAAATTTGGGAAATTTTTAACCAACCCCGGGAAAAAAAAAAAAAAATCCCGGGGAAAAAATGGTTTGGGGTTTTTTGGGGGGGGTTTTTTTTTGGAAAAAAAAAAAAACCCCCAATTTAACCGGGTAGGGGCAAAAGGGGAAATTTGAAAAAATTGGGAAAAACCAATTTTCCCAAAATTTTTTTTTTTTTTTACCCGAAAAAAAATTTTCCCCCTTTTTTGGGGCCCCCCTTTTCCCAAAAAAAATCAAAAAAAAAAAAAACCCAAAATTAAAATAAGGTGGAATTTGGAAAAATTTTGGGGGGGCCCCAATTTCAAAAATTGGGGAAAAACGAAAAAAAAAAAGGGGAAAAATTTAAAAACCCAAAAAAAAAAAACCCCCCAATAAAAATTTTTAAACCGGTTTAATTTTTTAAATTTAAGGAATTGGGAAAATTAAAATTTAAATTTAAAAAAATAAAAAAAAAAAAAACCCAAAAACCCAAAAATTTTTAAATTTTTCCCAAAATAGAAAAAGGGGAATTTTGGAAAAATTTTTAAATAAGGACCAAGGGAAAGGAAAGGGGAAAAAATTTTTAAAAAAAAAAAAGGGGAAAAGGAAAAAGAAAGGAAAAAAAAAAAAATTTTAAATTTAAAAAAAAATTTTTTTTAAAAAAAATTTAAAAAAAAATTAAAAAAAAAAAAAAAATTTTAAAACCCAAAATTTTTAAAAAAAAATTTTTTAATTTTTAAAAAAATTTAAAATTTAAAAAAAAAATTTAAAAAAATTTTTTAAATTTTAAAAAGGGTTTAAATTTTTTTTTAAAAAAATTTTTTTTTTAAATAAATTTTAAATTTTTTTAAAAAAAAAATTTAAAAAAAAGGGGGTTTTGGGGTTGGGGGGCTTCCCTTTTTTAAAAAAAATTTTTAAAAAAAATTTTTGGAAAATTTTATGCTGAGTTTCATTGGCATGTTCCATCGGGTGCACCTTATGGGTATGGGAGACATGAGGCCTGTAGTTTTCCCCATTAAAACACCTTGGTGCACACCATCTTGTTCATTCTTCGCCTTGGTTAGTCGCAGGAATAGCAATCCTTATCGTTAATATCGAAATACACTTACTATCCTTCTTCTTGGGTGGGAGGCTTCAAATCCTTCTTCGGGTGTGTTCTCATTCTGGTCGAAGGATAATCCCATGCTCAACCATCTCACCCTTTGATTTGCAGGACTCAAGTCGCTAAGTTTTCCCAAGGATTTTTTTCTTCTCCAACATGGACAACCCAATATCATCCTCGAAGTTGTCTTGCTATGTGAACTCCGCCATTGGGGCAAACAAACAAGAACTCACAAGAGAATTAGTTCCTATGAACTACTAATATGTGGAAAGGGAGGATCTCACACGCCCAACACCAAGTTCTACCCGTTTTACTCGAGCTTTGTTTCAATCGGATGATGGTAATCAGACCGGGGGTGAAAAGCGATTGCAAGGTGCCCCTGGTTAATAGTAGGTGGAGCTTGATAGGTATAATATGTAAAAGGATATACTAGAACCACACTAACCAAAAACAAGTTGAAAAGAACGCTCAATCATGCATTTTTGGCCGGGTCCTAGGCAAGACCGCAATTAAGACGCCGAGCCTCGACACCAATGAAGTCAAGAAAAAAGAACTGAATGACCACAAAGGCCGCAAATAGCTAGAGTTTTTTTTTCCTTTTAGTGCCTTTTATATGCACTTGCCTTTTTTTTTTTTTTCTTCCTTTTATATCAAAGTGGCACATATGATGAATTACAACTAAAATTTTCCCCGCTGCAAAACAGATCACTATGCTGAAACTTCAAACGCTGTTTTGGTTTTTATTGGCTTCCAATGCAAAAACGTATAACTGGAAAGTTGTAGATCTTTTCGAGCTGATCAATTTGCAATATGGAACATCTATTTTGGATTTGGAAGCTAGAGATATTGACCCCGAAATACAGACTGCCAGAAAAATCAAGGATGAAGACAGATTCCAATCCGACGGATTTTTAAAAGAAGACGGCGTTTTTGGAAAGTTTCACAATGGACAAAGTTGTAGAGAATTTCTCGCTTTCAGTAAATTACAAGAACAGAAAAATCCAGTTCAATGAGGGAGTTATGACCAAAATAACGAACTGGACAGAGGAGGATCCAATTGACGCGGCGAGGATGGAGTTCAACTTCGGTGACAAGAACTCAAACTCTAAAGATCAAAACACTAAGACCAGCAACGACATTTACGATGCAACGAATTCAACAAGAATTAAACTAGGCAGTAATAGTAAAGGCCAAATGGGGCCTTGAAGATCAAAAAACCTTAAATGATTTTTTTTGTTTCGACTTCTAGGATGAACAAGATGAACTAAATAAAGATAAGGGTGTTTCACCAGGCAACCATCGCCCGAAACTTGATGGCGACGGGGTCGCCCATCTTCTAATGAGAAATACCCGTTTGATGGTGCACGGAGATGGAACGGCTATAACCACGAGATCCGGAACCAAGCAACGCAACGCTCACACGAGGCATCAACCAATCAAGACTGACGATCCTTGTACCGGCCGCAACCGAGAACAAGCAAGAACAAGGTGAGAGCAATTCCAACCAATAATCTCAAAAGATAAAAGGTGAGGTTCTTGCTTGCCACGGTGGTCTAGCAACACGCTAACACGAGGGGACGACACCCGGGTCTACCAAAACACAACAAAACCCTAAAAGAACCAATATGCCACAATATAGCGGCGTCAGGAGGAGTAGGGCAGCCAAAACAAGGGTGGCCACCCAAACCCTAAGATACATGGGCCATAGGCCCAAAAGTGAGGTGATGAAAGAAACTCGCCCGTGACATTGTTCTACATTTTCCCATCGCTTCGGAGTGAATTTGGAAGGGGCTAGATCCATTGTTAAGTTTATCTCCTAAGTTTCAAACAGGTGGTCGAGTCGAAACGGAGTCCGGAGCCCAAGTTATGCCCATTTGAAGTTGGCATGTCGGCCGATGGCCAACCGGCTTTTGACATCTTGGGCTTCCATATGGGCCTTCCTTGACGTGGGTTGTTTCGGTGTGTGCTTGAGACCCTTGTCTGTTGATGTGGGCTTGAATAGTTGAAGCTTTGGATTAAGGCCTCTTGGCGATGAAGTTGCCGCCCAATCATTTGTGACAAGATGGAGCAAACCAGAGTCATTGGAGAAGCGGAGAGGAAGGAGGGCGGCCACGTGGTGATCCCCTCGGGATGTCCTCATTCTGTTTAAATCTTGTGCCCAAGACCGGCGTTGTTTCACCTTGGACCCAACGGGTGGATGAGGATATCCTATCGCCACGCACCCGGGAGCATGACTAAAAGTAAAAGGGCAGCCCAAATATCCTCGACTATGAATTTAATCAAGACAAGATTTCTTTGTTCTCCAAAAGAAATCTAGCTCTATTAGAATATTTTGTTTTTAAGTGTTTTTACAGTTGACCGGGGTTCATCTACAGACGCCATCCGCGGTGAGTTCCCGCCGAGTTTCGGCCACCTTGGCCCTGGGTCGAGTTTCGCCCGGGTATTGAGGGCCTTGAGGCATCCACCCGGGCCTGCTCATCCCGGAGTTGGGCCAAGGCGCCGCCACTTTGTCGCGCCCCGCTTTCTTCAAGCTCGAGATTTTGGCCTCGGTGGGGACGCCGTGGAGGACGCCGCCCACGCCGCCTTTCTCCGGCCGACCTTGGCCCGCCGGGATCTCGAAGGCCTTTGGCCTAAGCTTTCCTTCCTCGAGCCCCGTGATTTGGCCTGCTCGGGAGACGCCGCAAGGAAGGCGCCCCCAGATGCCTTAGCGCCGACCTTGGCCCGCCGGCCGAAAGGGGCCGAATCAAGGCTTGCTCCATGGCCTTGTAGCCATGTCGACCAAGTTCCCGGCCCGCTTGCCCTTTGGCAAACCCCCGCGCCTCTTATCGCCCGGGCCAAGGTCCCAGCCTTTTTGGAGCCCCCAAACCACCTCGATGGTCACGATGAACTTGAGCGCTGGCTTCCCCGCCCACCACGCCCATGAGGCCCTTTTCAACCACCACAGGTTCTGGCCTTTCACTTTTGGGAGACGCTAAATTGTCATGAGTAAAGAGGGGCGAAAATGAGAATATGAACAAGGAACTCGAGCTAACATGCAAGAAGGTGGCGATGGGGTCCTTACCTCACGAAGACGGGTCTCAAGGTTTGGGGTGAATTTTTCACTGCCAATGCGGTCGCGGAGATCTCCACCGCCGACCAAGGCCTTAAGCCGGAGCCCACCGCGACCACCCCGAAGCTTCCCGGGCCAAGACCTCCCAACCACGACACCGTGTCCTCCGCTTCCTTCGGATTCAACTCCGGCAGGGAGGGAGGCGAAGGCAAGGCCCCACCTCCGGGTCGGGCTTCACTCGCCGACATCGGGGAGCGATAGCCGATCCTCCGCGGGATCCCAAGAAGGCGTTCGGCCTCCTTGGTCGGGATGCTACGACCACGGGCCCCGACGCAAAGCTTTGGGTTCGGGCGCCTTTGTGGTGGGCCATCTTCCGGCCACAGACCTGGCCCGGAGCGACCGGTTGAGAGAGAGCTCCGGCCACCATGGTTGGCACTGCGGGCCTCGATGTTTCCGCCGACCTGGAGGATTCCAATGGGGCAGAAATTCTGGTCGAGGTCGGATATCCCTCAAAGTCGTTGAGCACTTGGCCCCCACCGGGCCCAAATTGAGGGCCAGAGGGCCCGGCCTTCCGGAGGGGCGGCTGAGCCAAGACGATGGAGTCCTCCTCCTCCTCGGACCGCCCTGGACAAAACCATCCCAAACGGGCAAGTCTCCGGGCGCCGAGGTCCCATAAGAACAGACGCTAAGCCAAAAACACGAAGGGGGGGCGAACTAAAAGCCAAGAATTTAAATGGGTTGCCGCCTCCGCCTTTGTTGGGTCGGCGAGGTCTTGTTGCCCAACACCGCAGGGCACTTGCCGGCTCCACCCCGCCGGGACCTTGAGCTGGACCGGTCCCTGGCATCCACCGGCAACTGGGACCAGCTTACGCCTGGGCCCTTCAAGTCCCGGCGGAATGCCAGCCGTTCACGAGAAGGAAGCCAGTCAAGATGAACGAGCACGAGCAAAAGACCCGAGGGCTTTCCCATGGAATCCTTACCTGGCGGCCGCCCCACTCGACGGGAGGTTTTTCACCTCCGACGGTTTGCTTTCCGGATGGGGAGGCCTTCTTCCCCTTTCCTTTTGCCTCACGGCAAGGGAGCATTCTCCGGGTCCCTTTTCCGGGCTTTGATGATTTCAGGAGCATGAGAGGTTCAAGAAACCCGTGGACAACCCGAAGAGTAATTGGCCTGGGTGGTTTACCTTTGGCTTTGCAAAAAGGAAACGCCTCGACGGGCTCCCGAGTATGTAGTCGTTCACCTTAACATTTTGTTATCGGGCGATCCAGATTCCTTCGCTCCAAAAGCCAAATCATCAAGAGGAACCAGGGAACCGAATAATCTTGGAGGCAATGCAACTTACCGACCCCTTCGCGAAATAATGTCGTCCGCGACCTTGATCTGGAAGGGGTGCCCTCCTCCTCGGGGAACACCACTTTGAAGTCTATATGGCCTCCCGGGTGAGGCCCGAAAGTGCATGTAGGCACTAATGTTATTTTGGTGATTAATGACAAACGATATAATGACAATCTATATAATTGTGTAAATGCTTAACTTAGTGCTTAACAAATGACAAACCTCTAATATGATTATATTGCTATGAGACTAACATGTTATTGCCTAGTTGAGTATTAGTCTCATCTTTAGAGGAGAATCGGGATGGTTAAAAGATAAGGTATGCAATTTTGGTATCTCTTCTATATTTGTTATTGCATTTTTGTGCAAATGCATAGTGAACTCCAAGTAGCATGTTGATTATATATATGCACATTGGTTCATATCATATTTATTTGTGCATATATATTCACTTGAGTTCATTATGCGCTTTGCTTTTAGTATGCATGTATTAACTAGAGTTAAACTTCACATTGCTATAGATTGACTTGGTGCATGCATATCTTAGTTGTGTATCTTCTCATGCACCTCTCCTAGTGAAGTTTAATCTAGAGTTGGATCACATAGTTACTCTTATTCCAAATATTATTTGCACATGTACAATTCAGATATATTCTATCATGTGCTTCATTTAAGTAAAGACCGTGATCCATGCCATGATTTAATTAATTCATCATATTTAATTATTCTCTAGTGCATATAGATCAATTACATATTAATCATCATAATGCACTTAGAAGAGAACATTTCTTATATCAAGTGTTTCCATTTATATTGTGCTTCGTTATGTGAAACACTTGTGGTAATCAATTGCTCTCAAATATCAATTTATTCATATCTATTGAGCTTTTGGGACTAATGTCTTTCATGAGTGGTTTGAAAAGAATTAGGTCCCGATGTGTATGATGACAAAGGTATTTTAGAGGATGATCGCGCCGAGGTCAACAAGACGGCGGTGTCACCAAGAGCCGAGGACTAAGTCAAGATCGACTTGGCGTGGAGATCGCCGAGAGGATGATCAAGTCAAGGTTGATGGGACGAGAGTCTCATGAGGTGAATCGAGTCAAGTTGAACAAGGCGAAGATATCATCAATCATTTGGTAAAAGACATCATGCACATTGCATCCACGGAGAAAGGACGCATTGATTAAATGTAAGACTTAGATTTCTTGTTTGAATTTGAGTCTAAGGATTGCCTATTAAGAGGATGCAACGTTGAATGACTTTTAGATGTGTCAAGTGCTCAAATGATCCATCCTTGTGAAATTTAGAGAGAGGTGGTATTGGTGGTGCCGAAAGTAAGAATTGTAGGTCTCCCTTGAATTTTTGTTAAATCTGAATTTATCCTTTGGGATTTGGGTAGTGAGACCTTATTATTTGTGTAGCCCTTGTTCTTAGCTTTCAATAGAGTCCAAAATCACTGAAATCGGAGTCCGAATCAAAAGTTATGCCCGTTGCCGGGCTGCTGTTGGCCTTGGACTATCCGAAGTGAGTTCGAAAGTCCGATGTTGACATCGGATAGTCCGATGTGGACTTAGAAAATTTTGTGAAACATCTTTGAAAATGGGTTCTTCCTGGAAATATCGGATAGTCCGATGTTGATATCGATAGTCCGATGTTCCAATATCGGATAGTCCGATGTCCGTATCGGATAGTCCGATGTTCACTTGGAAATTGAATTTACACACATCGGATAGTCCGATGTTCCATATCAAAGTCCGATCTGGGCTTTTTATTCACAAAAATTTGAATTTCGAGTGGAGTCGATTCGAGTTTTTACACACCGGATAGTCCGATGTTCAACATCGACAATCCGATGTGGGTCCAATTGCAAGCATAAATTTTTGGAGCCTCTATTTAAAGCCCTCTCCTCCATTTCAAAGTGGCAATTACTCCAATTGGTTTTGAGGTGTTTCCCTTGTTCTTGAGCCCCCAAAACACCACTTTACCCTTAGATCTAAGTGATCCCTTTTGTGTGAAGGGTTGGGAAGAGTTTGAGGAGTGAGGTGTTAGGTTGAGGTGTGGAGGAAGAGTTGATCTTTGAGCACTTGAGTTCATCTCCAAGTTTGTTCTTCGTGAGTATTTTTTTTGAGGTTGAGGACTCCTAACCTAGGAGGTCGCCACGAGCCACCGGTTTTTGTGGTGGTGTGCCGAGGAAGTTTGTGAAGGTTCGATCTCCCCGGGGAAGGGATCAAGAAGTGAAGCCATGAGTGCATTTGTGCAACACCGGAGGACAAGGGTAAGGAGACCCCTAAGCGTGATCAAGCCTCAACCCGAAAGGCAAGGTGCAACACCCCGGGAAGCGGGTTGAAAGAGACCCCGGTTTGGGACGGCCCGTGAGTGCTAATGCAACACCGGAGGAAGTGGGTTGAAAGAGACCCCGGCTTGAGTGTGACCGAGCCCTTAACGGAGACGAGGATCCCTCAAGGATCCGAACCGAAAAACCAACCGGCATCAAATCTTTGGTTTGGTCTTTTTCTTGTTGCTTTGATTAAATTTGCCTTGATTGGTTTGGTATAAAAGTATTTGTTATAGCTAGCTTACTACCCTTTTGTTGCTTAGCCTTGCCTAGCTCTAACTTGTGATAAACTTGTTTGCTCACGTTTATCGATAATCCAATTGTGCATATCCGGATAGTCCGATATTCTAAGTTCGGATAGTCCCACATCCTAAGCCGGATAGTCCCATATTTTTCCTCATGCATTTAGTTTAAATTTTATAATTCGTTTCAACCCTCTCTAGGCACATCCCCTTGCCCTTTCAATTGGTAATCAGCAAGGTCTTCATTTTATTAGACTTAACCGCCAGAGAGTAAAGGATGTCGATTAGAGGATTAGAGCACTTCCACGCTTCTACCGTTAGATGGGTTAAATTATGCTCATTGGAAATTAAGTATGATTTTTATTTTAAATCCATGAGATTCTTATCGCTACATATCGAAATACACTTACTATCCTTCTTCTTGGGTGAGGTAGGCTTCAAATCCTTCTTCAAAGGGTGTGTTCTCATTCTTGGTCGAAGGATAATCCCATGCTCGACCATCTCACCCTTTGATTTCTGCAGGACTCAAGTCGCTTAAGTTTTCGCCAAGATTTCTTTTCTCTTTCACATCAAGCATGGACAATCCTCAATATCATCCTCGTAAGTTGTCTTGCTATGTGAACCTGCCATTGTTAGGGGCAACAAACAGAGAACTCACAAGAGAATTAGTTCCTATGAACTACTAATATGTGGACAAGTGGAGGATCTCACACGCTCAAGCTTACACCAAGTTCTTACCCGTTCTTACCCTACAGCTTTTCAAGTTTCAATCGGTGGATGATGGTAATCTGCACTCAGGGGTGACAAAGCGATTGCAAGGTGCTTCTCCTGTGGTTAATAGTAGGTGGAGCTTGGATAGGTATAATATGTAGCAAAGGATATACTAGAACCACACTAACCAAAACAAGTTGAAAGAACGCTCAACGGCGGTACTTTCTTGGTCCTAGGCAAGACCGATTACTAGACGCTTGACACGGACACCAATGAAGTCATAGAAACAGCAACCAGAATGACCACAGCACACAAGCAAATAGCTAGAGTTTCTTTTTCTTCCTTTTAGTGCGGCTCTTTTATATGCACTTGCCTTTTCTTTTTTTTCTTCCTTTTATATCAAAGTGGCACATATGATGAATTACAACTCAAAAATTTTCCTGCTGCAAAACAGATCTACTATGCTGAAACTTCAAACGCTGTTTTCGGTTTTTTATTGGCTTCCAATGCAAAAACGTATAACTGGAAAGTTGTAGATCTTTTCGAGCTGATCAATTTGCATATATGGAACATCTATTTTGGATAAGGGAAGCTAGAGATATTGACCCCGAAATACAGACTGCTCAGAAAATCAAGGATGAAGACAGATTCCAATCCGACGGGATTTTGGGCAAGAAGACGGCGTTTTTGGAAAGTTTCACAATGGACAAAGTTGTAGAGAATTTCTCAAGCTTTCAGTAAATTACAAGAACAGAAAAATCCGAGTTCGTATGAGGGAGTTATGACCAAAATACCGAACTGGACAGAGGAGGATCCGAATTGGACGCGGCGACGTGATGGAGTTCAACTCGGTGACAAGAACTCGAAACTCTAAAGATCAAAACACTAAGACCAGCAACGACACGATTTATGCAACGCAAATTCAACAAGAATTAAACTAGGCAGTAATAGTAAAGGCCAAATGGGGCTTTGATTAGATCAAACACACTGACGAACAGATTTTTTTTTTGGCTGTTTTTCTCGGACTCTAGGATGAACAAGATGAACTAAATAAAGATAAGGGTGTTCTCACCAGCAACCATCGCTCGATACCACTTGATGCGCAGACGGGTCGGCCCGATCTTCTAATGAGAATGATCGTCGGTTTGATGGTGCACGAAGTAGATGGAACGGCTACTAACCACGAGATCGACAACCAAGCAATCGCAACGTCACCACACGAGGCGATCAACCTAATCAAGACCCGATCGATCCTTGTACTCGCCGCAACCGAGAACAAGCAAGAACAAGGTGAGAGCAATTCCAATCCAATAATCTCAAAGATACAAAGGTGAGGTTACTTTCTCGTCACGGGTGGTCTAGTCGACACACGCGAACACGAGGAGGGGCGCACACGGGTCTACCAAACACAACAAAACCTAAGCGTAAAAAGAGCGGTGGCGGCCACATATATAGCGGCGTCCGAGGAGAAGTAGGCAGCCAAAACAGCGGTGGCCACCCAAACCCTAAGATACATGGGCCATAGGCCCAAAAGTGAGGTGATCAAAGACCCACAATTTCGCCTGTGACATTGTTCTACATTTTCCCATCGTTTCAGAGTGAATTTGGAAGTGGGGCTAGATCCATTGTTAAGTTTATCTCCTAAGCTTTCAAACAGTGGTCGCATGCTTGAAACGGAGTCCGGAGCCCAAGTTATGCCCATTTGAAGTTGGCATGTCTTTGGATGGCGAACCGGCTTTTTGACATCTTGGGCTTCCATATGGGCCTTCCTTGACGCGTGGGCTGTTCTCGGGGTGTGTGCTTGAGACCCTTGTCTGTTGATGTGGGCTTGAATAGTGAGCTTTTGGATTAAGGCCTCTCGGCGATGAAGTTGCCCTTGGCGTCAATCATTTGTGACGAAGATGGAGCAGCCGCGTGGTAGTCATTGGAGAAGCCGGAGAGGAAGGAGGGGCTGCGGTCACGCTGGTCGTATCCTCATTGGTGATGTCCTCATTCTGCGTTTAAATCTTGTGCCCAAGACCGGCGTTGTTCGACCTTGGACCCAATCAGAAATTTGGATGAGGATATCCTATCGGTATACGACCTAAGGAGCATGACTAAAAGCGAAGGGCGAGCTCAAATATCCTCGACTATGAATTTAATCAAGACAAGATTTCTTTGTTCTCCAAAAGAAATCTAGCTCTATTAGAATATTTTGTTTTTAAGTGTTTTTACAGTTGACCGGCGGGTTCATCTACAGACGGCCATCTCGGCGGGTGAGCTTCTCTCGCCGAGCTCGGCTACCTTGGCCCTCAAGGTCGATAGCTCGCTCTCGTATTGAGGGCTTCCTTGGAGGCATCCATGCCTTAGCGCCGCTCATCCGGAGTTGGGCCAAGGCTCTTACGCCACTTTGTCGGCGCGCCTAAGCTTCTCTTCAAGCTCGAGATTTTGGCCTCGAGCTCGGGGCGCCATACGCGGAGGACGCCTCGCCCACTGCCGCCTTCTCCGGCCGACCTTGGCCCGCCGATCTCGAAGCGCCTTTAAGCGTGCCCAAGCTTCCTCGAGCCCCGTGATCTTGGCCTCAAGCTCGAGACGTCTTCGCAAGGAAGGCGCTCGCTCAGAGATGCCTTCTCTAGCGCTGACCTTGGCCCGGCCTCGGCGCTTTGGCCGATCAGCGCTCTTGCTCCATGGCCTTGTAGCCATGCTCGCTGACTCGAAGTCTGGCTCGCTCAAGCTTTGTCGCGTGGGCCACCTCCTGCGCGCCTTATCGCTCGGGCGCAGTCGCCGAGCTCTTTGGTCTTCTGCTCGAGCTCCCCCTGCTCGACCTCGATGGTCACGATGAACTTGGAGCGCTCGGCTTCTCGCACCTCCACCACGTCCATGAGGCCCTTCAGAACGACGGTGTGCTCCTGAAGGCCTTTCAGCCCTTGGGAAACGTTGCCAATTGCCTTCATGATGTAAAGAGGGCGCAAAATGAGAATATGAACAAGGAACTCGAGCTAACATGCAAAGAAGGTCGCGATGGGGTCCTTACCTCACGAAGACGGGTCTCAAGGCTTGCGGGTGAATTCTTCACAGGTCAATGCGGTCGCGGGAGATCTCCACCTCGTCGACCTGCGCTTCTAAGCTGGAGCCCACCGCGACCACCCCCGATGCTCCTGGGCCAAGACCCTCAGTCTCCGCGCCGACGACGACCTGGTGTCCTGTCGCCTCCCTTGGCGGATTCAACTCGCCGGCAGGGGAGGAGGCGATAGCAGCGTTGGCCCCGACCTCCGTGGTCAGGGCTTCACTCGCCTTCGACATCGGGGGAGCGATAGCCGGATCCTCCGCGTGATCCCCCGCAGTGCGTTCGGCCTCCTTGGCCTGGGATGCTACGACCACAGCGCCCGACGCAGTCGCAGTTGGGCAGGTCTGTGGCGCCTTTGTGGTGTGGCCATCTTCGGCGGTCAGTGGCATCATGACCTCGGCGCCCGGAGCGACCGTGGTTGAGAGAGCCTGGGGCGTCACCATGGTTGCGACCGTGGTGCTCTGGATGCCTTCCCCCGCGTCGACCTCGGGAGGATCGGCAGCAGCGGCTGGGTCGTAGGCCTCGTTGGTCGTAGGCTGGATATCCTCGGCTGAGTCGTTGAGCACTTGGTCGAACTCGCCGACCGGGGCCCAGCTTGAGGGCCCAGAAGAAGTGCGCGCCCGGCCCGAGGGGCGGCGCGGAGCCAGCACGATGGAGTCCTCCTCCTCCTCGGACTCGGACCGCCTCGACAATGACCATCGCCAACGGGCAAGTCTCGAAGCGGGCGCCGAGGTCTGCGATTAGAACAGACGCTAAGCCCAAAAACACGAAGGCGGAGCGAACTAAAAGCCAAGAATTTAAATGGTCGTCGGCCTCGCCTTGTTGAAGGTCGGCGTAGGTCTTGTTGCCCCAACACGCAGGGCACTTAACTGCGTGCTCCACCCGCCGGGACCTCGAGCTCGCGACCGGTCTGCGGCTATCCACGGGCGGCAGACTGGGACCCGAGCTTGGGCGCTCTGGGCGGTCAGGGGCTCGAGTCTGGCGGCGATGGCCAGCCTCTGTTCTTACGAGAAGGAAGCCAGGTCAGAAGATGAACGAGCACGAGCAAAAGACCCGAGGGCTCGGCCATGGGAATCCTTACCGTGGCGCGGTCGCCCCACTCGACGTGAGGTTTCTTCACCTCCTGACGGTTTGCTCCGGATGGGGGAGGCCTCTTCTTCCCCTTCTTGCCCTTGTCCCCGCCGGGCAGCGGGAGCATTCTCCTGGCTGTCTCGGTCAGTTCTTGATGATTCTGCGAGCATGAGAGGTTCAAGAAGGGCCTCGTGGACACCCGAATTGAGTAATTGGTCGGGGTGGCCTACCTCGGCTTTTGTGTAAAGACGTTCCTCGGCACGGCTCGTCGAGTATGTAGTCGTTCATGCCTTCGAACATTTTGTTCATTCGCGGCGATCCAGATTCCTTCACACTGCCAAAAGCCAAATCATCAAGAGGAACCAGGAGCAAATCCATGGCGAATCTTGAGGCAATGCAACTTACCGATCGTCCCTTCATGAGTCATGTCGTGCGACCTTGGATCTCGTAGAAGGGGTGCTCCCTCCTCCTCAGGGGGAACACCCGACTTCTCAGGAAGTCGTTGGCGATGGCCTGCCCGGTGAGGCCTGAAAGTGCATGTAGGCACTAATGTTATTTTGGTGATTAATGACAAACGCATATAATGACAATCTATATAATTGTGTAAATGCTTAACTTAGTGCTTAACAAATGACAAACCTCTAATATGATTATATTGCTATGAGACTAACATGTTATTGCCTAGTTGAGTATTAGTCTCATCTATTTAGAGGAGAATCAAGTGGGATGGTTAAGCAAAGATAAGGTATGCAATTTTGGTATCTCTTCTATATTTGTTATTGCATTCCTTTTGTGCAAATGCATAGTGAACTCCAAGTAGCATGTTGATTATATATATGCACATTGGTTCATATCATATTTATTTGTGCATATATATTCACTTGAGTTCATTATGCGCTTTGCTTTTAGTATGCATGTATTAACTAGAGTTAAACTTCACATTGCTATAGATTGACTTGGTGCATGCATATCTTAGTTGTGTATCTTCTCATGCACCTCTCCTAGTGAAGTTTAATCTAGAGTTGGATCACATAGTTACTCTTATTCCAAATATTATTTGCACATGTACAATTCAGATATATTCTATCATGTGCTTCATTTAAGTAAAGACCGTGATCCATGCCATGATTTAATTAATTCATCATATCGGCAATTATCTCTCTAGTGCATATAGATCAATTACATATTAATCATCATAATGCACTTAGAAGAGAACATTTCTTATATCAAGTGTTTCCATTTATATTGTGCTTCGTTATGTGAAACACTTGTGGTAATCAATTGCTCTCAAATATCAATTTATTCATATCTATTGAGCTTTTGGGACTAATGTCTTTCATGAGTGGTTTGAAAAGAATTAGGTCCCGATGTGTATGATGACAAAGGTATTTTAGAGGATGATCGTTAAGCGAGGTCAACAAGACGGCGGTGTCACCAAGAGTCGAGGACTAAGTCAAGATCGACTTGGCGTGGAGATCGTCGAGAGGATGATCAAGTCAAGGTTGATGGGACGAGAGTCTCATGAGGTGAATCGAGTCAAGTTGAACAAGGCGAAGATATCATCAATCATTTGGTAAAAGACATCATGCACATTGCATCCACGGAGAAGACGGCATGCGGATTAAATGTAAGACTTAGATTTCTTGTTTGAATTTGAGTCTAAGGATTGCCGTTCTATTAAGAGGATGCTTGACGTTGAATGACTTTTAGATGTGTCAAGTGCTCAAATGATCCATCCTTGTGAAATTTAGAGAGAGTGTGGTATTGGTGGTGCCGGAAAGTAAGAATTGTAGGTCTCCCTTGAATTCTTTGTTAAATCTGAATTTATCCTTTGGGATTTGGGTAGTGAGACCTTATTATTTGTGTAGCCCTTGTTCTTAGCTTTCAATAGAGTCCAAAATCACTGAAATCGAGTCCGGAATCAAAAGTTATGCCCGTTTTAATCTGCTCAGGTCTGAGTTCGACTATCCGAAGTGAGTTCGAAAGTCCGATGTTGACATCGGATAGTCCGATGTGGACTTAGAAAATTTTGTGAAACATCTTTGAAAATGGGTTCTCTCTGGAAATATCGGATAGTCCGATGTTGATATCGATAGTCCGATGTTCCAATATCGGATAGTCCGATGTCCGATATCGGATAGTCCGATGTTCACTTGGAAATCTGAAATTTACACACATCGGATAGTCCGATGTTCCATATCGGAAAGTCCGATCTGTGCTTTTTATTCACAAAATTTGAATTTCGAGTGGAGTCGATCTGGAGTTTACACACATCGGATAGTCCGATGTTCAACATCGAACATCCGATGTGGGTCGACCAGGGCATAACGGCTAGTTTTTGGAGCCTCTATTTAAAGCCCTCTCCTCTCCATTTCAAAGTGGCGATTACTCCATTGGTTTTGAGGTGTTCCTCTTGTTCTTGAGCCCCCAAAACACCACTTTACCCTTAGATCTAAGTGATCCCTTTTGTGTGAAGGGTTGGGAAGAGTTTGAGGAGTGAGGTGTTAGGTTGAGTGTGTGTTGAGGAAGAGTTGATCTTTGAGCACTTGAGTTCATCTCCAAGTTTGTTCTTCGTGAGTATTTGTTACTCTTGGAGGTTGAGGACTCCTAGGCGGCTAGGAGGTCGCCACTGAGCCACCGGTTCTTTGTGTGGTGTGCCGTAGGAAGTTTGTGAAGGTTCGATTCCGCCTCAAGGGAAGGGATCAAGAAGTGAAGCCATGAGTGCATTTGTGCAACACCGGAGGACAAGGGTCGAAGAGACCCGGCTCAAGCGTGATCAAGCCTCAACCGGCGAGTGCAAGGTGCAACACCAAGAGGCTAGCGGGTTGAAAGAGACCCCGTGTCTTGGTGGCCGGGCGCGGTGAGTGCTAAGTGCAACACCGGAGGAAGTGGGTTGAAAGAGACCCCGGCTTGAGTGTGACCGAGCCGCCTCAGCGAGACGAGGGATCCTCAAGGATCCGAACCGGGAAAAACCAACCGTGCATCAAATCTTTGGTTTGGTCTTTTCTTGTTGCTTTGATTAAATTTGCCTTGATTGGTTTGGTATAAAAGTATTTGTTATAGCTAGCTTACTACTCCTTTTGTTGCTTAGCCTTGCCTAGCTCTAACTTGTGATAAACTTGTTTGCTCACGTTCTTATCGATAATCCAATTGTGCATATCGGATAGTCCGATATTCTAAGTCGGATAGTCCGACATCCTAAGTCGGATAGTCCGATATTTTTCATTGCGATTTAGTTTAAATTTTATAATTAGCCTATTCACCCCCTCTAGGCGACATCCCTGTCCTTTCAATTGGTATCGAGCAAGGTCTCTCATTTTATTAGACTTAACCGCCTAGAGAGTAAAGGATGTCGACTAGAGGATTAGAGCACTCACACGTTCTACATGCTAGATGGGTTAAATTATGCTCATTGGAAATTAAGTATGATTTCTTATTTTAAATCCATGAGCCCCCAAATATGGTGGATCGTAGATGTAGGCTTTTCATCTCCATTGAATGAGGATAATCCTCTTGAAGGGAGATGAAATGCATACATCTCGACGCTCAAGCTGCTAATGTTTTATTTTATGTTGTGGCGATGAACTTTTGATAGAATATGCAATCTCGGCGCTCATGAGATGTGGATAAAGCTTCAAGATCTATTTGAATCATCCACGTCTTCAAATGAGGAGTGCATTAAAGAAGAGGCGTCGGGAGATGAAACCTCAAGCTTAAGTGAGGAAGAACCGACATCTCCATCAACCTCAACCTCCGCCTCAAGCGACGATAAAGATTCGCTCTCTTCTCGAATCCGTTGCTTCATGGCGAAAGGTAAGAATGAGGTAAGTGATGATGATGATGATGATGATGAGCTTTCTTGTGAAGAATTTTTCAATATGTTAAAGGAGCTCAATGAATGTCTTGGGAAGGAGAAAAAGAAATATAAAGTTTTGAAGCTTGAACATGAATCACTTCAAAATAATTATAATATGCTTCAAAAAGATCATACTTACAAATCATCTCCTTTTGGCAATCGATTAGGGGACAATTGATAAATCCGTAAATTCTCCCCCTTTTGTCATTAATCCCAAAAAAGTGCTTAAAAGATCCTTACTGTTTATTCAATAAAATCTGTTCTCCCCCTTGATTGCACACTCAATAAAAAGATTAGGGAGAACAAAATAAAATTAAGGAGCTAGTAATAATGCAATGATATTAAGCTCCCCCTAAATCTAGGCAAGACATGATACCAATTATATCCAAGATTTAGGTAAAGAATGTGTTCAATGATACCAATTTAAATGTAGTCATGGTTCACAAGATGTAAGTGGTGCTTAAAACATGACACATGAATATGATTCCATATGGCAAATTGAACATGCTCATGATCATATAGCAAATTTATAGAATTGAAGCACATGCTTATGATCATATAGAGAAGATTACACAAGAAAGAATTGCTTATATGATCACAAGATGTATACAAGATCATGAATCAAAATTGTATAAGTAAAATGCACTTTCATGATCAAGAATTTCACAAGATTATCAAGGGCATACCTCTTTGCAATGTGTCACCCATATGTACATTTTAATTCTTGATAATTCCAAATGCAAGTTAGATGACACTTCAAAGTAATTTAGGATTAGATGATACCTCTTGAAAGATATCAATTGAAAAATACAACACCATTTAAAATGAGATAATTGAGCATAATGGTGTGCAAAGACATTATTGAATATGGTCAAAAAGAAACACGTCCCTTTGTCGATTCTTGTCCACCGTATGTTCGAATCGGTCATGATCACCATGCCCGGCCTTAGATCCCTCGGACTATGGAGCTTCTCTCCATTTCCTTCATCCCACCGTCGAAGATGACCCCTTTTCCAATACCTTGAACATCAATAGACAAGCACACGATTTCTGGGAACAAATATCTTTTAACTTGACCCAAGTTAGTTTGATAATGTCTAAGTACAACATGCACGATATAGATGATAAACATGATAATACTATTTGCACATAATTTGAAAAATTCAAGATACCAATTGAAGGTTTCATTATACCAATTTACAACGAAGATATTTGAAACTCATTCAAATTTAATTTGGACATCCACTTGTAAAACAATATTTTCCCCTTTTTGGCTTTTTGAAGAACCACATGTAAGAGATGCACAAAAAGGCGAAAGAAGGGTATCACACGAGTTATTTGAAACAAAATCAGATAACTCACTCCTCATTTTATTAGGCTTTACAAAGCTCGCATCATGATTCTTTTGAAGAATCCACAAATTTTGCCTTAAGAGGGTTAAACGAGGAACCCAAAACAAATACCATTTGATAGATTAGATACCACTTTAAAGTATATCTCAATGGCTTTGCTTGAAAAACAACATAAATGAGCATTTTCAAATTTTGCTTGTAAAGCAATGCTCAACTAGGAATTTTCCTCTTTATACATTTCAATGCATAAAGAATCTCACATAGAGAATTCTTAGGAGATTGAACTTACAATTTTAACTTGGGAGGAAATTCTTAATCAAGAATTTTGGGTATCGAATCTATGCTACAAGGAGGCAATTGAAAATACCACTTGTAGGAAATAATCGAGTTCAATGATACCACAAGAAAGAATTTAAACAACCAAAAGATATCACTTGAAAGAATAAGCAATAAGTCTTAATGATACCAATTGTCAAAATAGGAGAAACTCAATAATACCGATTTGTAAACATAAGAAATGAATAAATGCTCAATTGATACTACTTATAATCAAATCACTAAGAATTGATATCACTTGAAGGAATAATCGACAAAGTCGATGAGTATCAGAGCAATAAACATTTCTGGGTATCAAAGAGATGGACAACTTAAGATAGATCAAGAAAATCTAAGATAGATCAAGACAACTTGGATTTTCTTTTGAATTTTAAAATCTAAATCACAAAGGTTCAGAAAGAGTACCAGAGTACATTAATAAGATGATACCACTTGGAAGCAATTAAGTGCCCAAAACTTGCAATAAATAAACTCCCCAAGATATTCAACAAATGAATCATGGAGCTAATTGCATTTGAATAGCACAAGTTTTGTCTTTTCAAAGATCAAGAGAGTATCACTTCTCAATTTAATTGAATACTTAGACTGATACCAAGTTTGAAATACAATTCAATTTGAAAACAGGGCCTGAAATCAAAGCAAAAGGTTTTAAACTAGGCCAATCGGATGTTCCGATACTGATATCGGATGTTCCGATACTGATATCGGATGTTCCGATTAGTTCATTTTGCCAGAAGTCGGATGTTCTGATACTGATATCGGATATTCCGATACTAATATCGGATGTTCCGATTTGAAGAGAATTCCAGAAATCAGTTTGAAAACCAATTGAAAATACTTCAAATAAATTCCAAATGATCTGAAATTTTTAGGAAACCAACTTTGGACTAAGTTGAAGGTTTTGGAATAACTTTTGTTTCCAAAGAGTTTTCTTATTAGCACAATTTTGGCAAAATGCGCTTTGAGGCATAAAAATGAAAACAAATTTCATAAAGACCTCAAAGTGCAACTTCAAATTTGATTTCATTCATAACTTGGATTCTCATGGCTTGAATAATTTGGAATTCATTTTGAAGCCATGAATTTCTAATGAATACAATGAAATCCAATTTGAATGCCAAAATACTACTTGTAGGTATATTTGAGTTAAACACAAATATTTTAGCCAAATTAATTTCCAAAATAGGATTTCTCTTTTTGGAAGCTTGCAAAACCTTTTGAAATACATAATAAAATACTTTTGCAAGACTTTTCACAAACTTAGACCTTTTAAACACACTTTTTGACTTTTGTCCAAAGAGGGTTCCTTTGAAGAACCAAATGAAACCACAAAGTCAAATTTGTAAGTATGATCTTTTATTGTTTCTTCATGTTTGTTTTAATGCTAAATATCTTAATATTGTCAATTGGTGCAATTGATAATAGGTTTGTCATAAATCACCAAAAAGGGGGAGATTGAAAGTGCATGTAGGCACTAATGTTATTTTGGTGATTAATGACAAACGCATATAATGACAATCTATATAATTGTGTAAATGCTTAACTTAGTGCTTAACAAATGACAAACCTCTAATATGATTATATTGCTATGAGACTAACATGTTATTGCCTAGTTGAGTATTAGTCTCATCTATTTAGAGGAGAATCAAGTGGGATGGTTAAGCAAAGATAAGGTATGCAATTTTGGTATCTCTTCTATATTTGTTATTGCATTCCTTTTGTGCAAATGCATAGTGAACTCCAAGTAGCATGTTGATTATATATATGCACATTGGTTCATATCATATTTATTTGTGCATATATATTCACTTGAGTTCATTATGCGCTTTGCTTTTAGTATGCATGTATTAACTAGAGTTAAACTTCACATTGCTATAGATTGACTTGGTGCATGCATATCTTAGTTGTGTATCTTCTCATGCACCTCTCCTAGTGAAGTTTAATCTAGAGTTGGATCACATAGTTACTCTTATTCCAAATATTATTTGCACATGTACAATTCAGATATATTCTATCATGTGCTTCATTTAAGTAAAGACCGTGATCCATGCCATGATTTAATTAATTCATCATATCGGCAATTATCTCTCTAGTGCATATAGATCAATTACATATTAATCATCATAATGCACTTAGAAGAGAACATTTCTTATATCAAGTGTTTCCATTTATATTGTGCTTCGTTATGTGAAACACTTGTGGTAATCAATTGCTCTCAAATATCAATTTATTCATATCTATTGAGCTTTTGGGACTAATGTCTTTCATGAGTGGTTTGAAAAGAATTAGGTCCCGTATGTGTATGATGACAAAGGTATTTTAGAGGATGATCGTTAAGCCGAGGTCAACAAGACGGCGGTGTCACCAAGAGCTGAGGACTAAGTCAAGATCGACTTGGCGTGGAGATCGTCAGAGAGGATGATCAAGTCAAGGTTGATGGGACGAGAGTCTCATGAGGTGAATCGAGTCAAGTTGAACAAGGCGAAGATATCATCAATCATTTGGTAAAAGACATCATGCACATTGCATCCACGGAGAAGACGGCATGCGGATTAAATGTAAGACTTAGATTTCTTGTTTGAATTTGAGTCTAAGGATTGCCGTTCTATTAAGAGGGATGCGAACGTTGAATGACTTTTAGATGTGTCAAGTGCTCAAATGATCCATCCTTGTGAAATTTAGAGAGAGTGTGGTATTGGTGGTGCCGGAAAGTAAGAATTGTAGGTCTCCCTTGAATTCTTTGTTAAATCTGAATTTATCCTTTGGGATTTGGGTAGTGAGACCTTATTATTTGTGTAGCCCTTGTTCTTAGCTTTCAATAGAGTCCAAAATCACTGAAATCGGAGTCCGGAATCAAAAGTTATGCCCGTTTTCGTCGGGCTGCTCAGTGCCAGTTCGGACTATCCGAAGTGAGTTCGGAAAGTCCGATGTTGATATCGGAAAGTCCGATGTTGACATCGGATAGTCCGATGTGGACTTAGAAAATTTTGTGAAACATCTTTGAAAATGGGTTCTCTCTGGAAATATCGGATAGTCCGATGTTGATATCAGATAGTCCGATGTTCCAATATCGGATAGTCCGATGTCTGATATCGGATAGTCCGATGTTCACTTGGAAATCTGGAAATTTACACACATCGGATAGTCCGATGTTCCATATCGGAAAGTCCGATCTGTGCTTTTTATTCACAAAAATTTGAATTTCGAGTGGAGTCGATCTGGAGTTTTACACACATCGGATAGTCCGATGTTCAACATCAGACAGTCCGATGTGGGTCTGACCAGGGCATAACGGCTAGTTTTTTGGAGCCTCTATTTAAAGCCCTCTCCTCTCCATTTCAAAGTGGCAGTTACTCCACTGGTTTTGAGGTGTTCCCCTCTTGTTCTTGAGCCCCCAAAACACCACTTTACCCTTAGATCTAAGTGATCCCCTTTTGTGTGAAGGGTTGGGAAGAGTTTGAGGAGTGAGGTGTTAGGTTGAGTGTGTGTTGAGGAAGAGTTGATCTTTGAGCACTTGAGTTCATCTCCAAGTTTGTTCTTCGTGAGTATTTGTTACTCTTGGAGGTTGAGGACTCCTAGACGGCTAGGAGGTCGCCTACGAGCCACCGGTTCTTTGTGTGGTGTGCCGTAGGAAGTTTGTGAAGGTTCGATTCCGCCTCCGCAAGGGAAGGGATCAAGAAGTGAAGCCGGCGAGTGCATTTGTGCAACACCGGAGGACAAGGGTCGAAGGAGACCCGGCTCAAGCGTGATCAAGCCTCAACCGTGAGTGCAAGGTGCAACACCGGCCGGCTAAGCGGGTTGAAAGAGACCCCCCGTGTCTTGGTGACCGGGCCGCCGGCGAGTGCTAAGTGCAACACCGGGAGGAAGTGGGTTGAAAGAGACCCCGGCTTGAGTGTGACCGAGCCGCCTCAACGGAGACGTAGGATCCCCTCAAGGATCCGAACTTCGGGAAAAACCAACCGTGCATCAAATCTTTGGTTTGGTCTTTTCTTGTTGCTTTGATTAAATTTGCCTTGATTGGTTTGGTATAAAAGTATTTGTTATAGCTAGCTTACTACTCCTTTTGTTGCTTAGCCTTGCCTAGCTCTAACTTGTGATAAACTTGTTTGCTCACGTTCTTATCAGATAATCCAATTGTGCATATCGGATAGTCCGATATTCTAAGTCGGATAGTCCGACATCCTAAGTCGGATAGTCCGATATTTTTCCGCTGCGATTTAGTTTAAATTTTATAATTCGCCTATTCACCCCCCCTCTAGGCGACATCCCCTGTCCTTTCAAGGCCTCACGTGGTGCAGATATGGATGGTCGCGATGGCCTCTTGATCGTCTTCCAGGTCGCCCAACTCTGGGGTCTTCTTCCCGCTGAGGGGGGTACCCTCGAACTATAGCGTGCCGCCCTCGCCCCGTTTCAGGTAGAACCATCGCTCGGACCACGGGCCAAGGAGTCATGATGGCGTTGGGGAAGGACCACGGAATTCTCGTCATTGCCGGAAGTAGAGGCATCCGACCACGGGGTCCTTCCCGGTGCGGAAAAGGGAGAAGAGACGGAAAAACTGCGAGGGGGTGGGAAAGATTCCAAGGAACCCCTCGCCGTGAGATAAGATGGAAGCGAAGGATGGAGTTGGGTACAGATTGATCAACTCGATCTACGATACGGTGAAACGTCTGCGAAAACTTCGCTCTCCGACATCCGCAGGCGAAAAGCATGAAGCGCTCCGTCTTGACGAGCCTGCTGTCGTCCGTGGTCTGCGGCTCGGTCTCCCGTCCGGCGATCGCCATGACCATGGGTCCAGCCAGCCCTGTGCTCTCGAGCTCTTTCATCCTCATCATCGTCGAGAGCTTTTCCGAGCTTAGCCATGACGGTTGAGAGGAGTTTTGGTCGAGAAAGAGGGAGAGTTCAAGCAAGGGGTCAAAGACTACGAAGAAGCGAGAGTTGGGAAGTGGCGGATGCCATAAGCTTTATAAGACCGAGGTGTCTTTGTGAATGGCGGATTAAGGGCATCTCGGGGCGCTACGGTCGTGATGTGACAGAGCAATTTAAGGCTACGCGGCGGGATCGGCGTTATGAGCGATTCCGTTGTCCGCCGCACTGCGAGTTTCGGAGATCAAAGGTGCAGTGTCGTTTAAATCCACGACTGGCGTTATGTTTCCGTCCGACCTCGACCTCAAGCATGAAGGTTCCTAAATCAACCCGTCCGTGAGGCTCAAGGTCGGCGCGTGTTCCAATGCACGACCTTAAGCCTCGGGAGCTAGCCGACGAGGGTCGTCCCTTGACCGGTCAACGCCGCGGTCGGGCCCCTAAGCTCGGGGCCCCGACCACGACTGGGCGTATGCCGAGGCGCTTTCGACCTAAGCGCCAGAGGATCCCGAAAGACGGCCAGCTACGACCTTGAGCTCGGCTCGGCTCTGTTCAGTTTCGAGTCCCTTGATTCCGGAACGTCGTTTACTCGTGCGTTACCAAGGCGTGGGATCGTGGGGAGGAAAGCAGCGCATGCGACAAGCCCAAGCGGTTATCACAGCTCAGCGCCAGATGAAGACCACTACACGGGAATGTCTCCGTCCGCTACAAGCGTGGAGGATATAAGGCTAAGGGTGCATTATCCGAGGCATGTGACACCAGAGCTCGAGCGTTGAACCACGACCATTGTTGAGCTTGAGCTGTAACACACCTCTGTACTCGAGAGTAACAAAGATCACCGCCACGAGGCAACTGGAGTAGAGCTATTACCTTCATAGGGGCTCGAACCAATATAAACCCTCGTCTCACGCTCGTTGTCGCCTAGCTCCGACCTTTCGGCACGTCGAGTTCTTTCCTTCGTTGAGCTAAGCTCTGCTCGGGTCCCAAGTCTCACTAACCCCCATTTCAATTTCTGCGGTTGACGATCCCGATCGTCGACAGAGGCGATAGAAAAGATGGCCCCCGAGTTCGTAAGCGCAGTGCAATGCCTCACTGGCCGCATGGCTGCCCTTAGCCGGTTCATGTTGAGGCTCGGTGAGCGTGGATTGCCTTTCTTCAAGGACTTGCGCAAGCAAGGGAGCTTCGAGTGGACTCCCGAGGCTCAGCGGTCCTTCGATGAGTTAAAGGTATACTTATCAAACCCACCCTTGCTCACAACCCCGCAGCCAGGAGAAAAATTGCTGCTATACCTTGCGGCAAACCACAGTCATCGTATGTCTTAATGGTAGCATTGCGGGATGCCGAGCTCCCGATCTACTATGTCAGTGAGGTCCTCCACGGTCCAAAGGAGCGCTACCCCAGTCCGTGGTTATCAGATGCTCCTCATGGCTTCGCGCAGCTCCCAGATTATTTCGGTGCTCACTCAGGTCGCCCCGAGCAACTTTTCGCCGGGAGATCTTCAAGAATCCAGAGGCTGGAGGTCGAATCGCCAAGTGGGCCATGGACCTGGCCGTCTTCAACCTCCAGTTCGTGGCGCGCACGGCCATCAAGTCGCAAGTGCTTGCCGACTTCGTGGTCGAGCAGACATCGCGGCCGGCTCCTGAGCTCGAGGTCGAGGAGGAGAAGCCCTGGGTCATGTACTTCGATGGTTCGAGATCCTTCAAATGCTCGGGGGCTGGGATCCTCATCCTCACACCAGGCTGACAGTGAGAGGTACGTGGTTAGCTTTAATTCAAACTCGACCATTTAATAATGCGGTAGTCTACGAAGCCCTTCCGCAGACTCTGAGCTTGCAAGGCGCTGGGTGTTCGTCGGTTGGTTGTCAGAGGCGATTCACAGCTCATCATCAACTAGTTCAACAAGGGCTATCAGTGCTCGGAAGGTTCCATGGCCAAATACCTCGCCGAAGCACGCAAGATGGAGAAATGGTTTCAGAACCTAGAACTCACACATGTGGCGCAGAAGGACAACTTCGACGCAGACTTCCTCTCCAAGCTCGGGTCGTCCAACGACGCAGTCCCTCCAGATGTGATCCTGGAGACCCTGGCGTCACCCTCAATCTCCGACCAAGGGGCCTCGGTCGCTTTCATCGAAGTTATTCCCTCATGGGCTGAATCAATCCACGATTTCCTGGCGAGAGGAGAGCTTCCGACCGATCCCACGGAGAGGAGCACGGTCAAGCGCCGGACGAGCTCGTAAAAGCTCGTGGATGGCAAGCTCTATCGTCGGAATGCTTCCGGCATCTTGACGAAGTGTGTTACCACGGAGGAGGGTAAGTACCTGTTAAATGACATTCATTTAGGTCTCTGTGGAGCACATTCTTCTTTCAGGACCATGGTCAGGAAAGCTTTCCGCATGGGGTTCTATTGGCCAACAGCGCTCCAGGACACTCGCAACATCGTCCGCACCTATCGAGTCTGCCAGTTCCATGCTCAGAAATCGCATCAGCCTGCCTACGCACTAGAGACCATTCCACTAGCTTGGCCTTTCTCGACTTGGGGGCTAGACGTCCTCGGCCCCTTCCCGCAGGCGGCCAGGGGGAAGAAGTTTTTGTTCGTCGCCATCGATACCTTCACCAAATGGATCGAAGCCGAACCTGTCTCGACCATCACGGCTCGTGCAGCGGTCAAGTTTTTCCGCTTTTTTGTAGTCACCAGGTATGGGTTTCCATGCAGAATTATCACTGACAATGGAACACAATTTACCAAAGGAGTCGAAATCTTCACAAGACATCGGCACCAAAGTATGCTATGCTTCAGTGGCCCATCCGTAGAGCAATGGAGCAGTGGAGCGCACCAACGGACAGATCATTCAAGGCGTCAAAAAGTGAGTATCAGATAAGCTCGAACGACACGGCCAGACCTGGGTGGATGAACTTCTCACCGTCTTATGGTCTATTCGTACCACAGTCAGCCGAGCAACGAGGTCCACACCCTTCCGGCTCGTGTTCGGCATCAAAGCGCCCCGCCTCCAGAGGTCACGCTGGGCTCTGCCAAGGTCAGTTTGGTCGACCAGATCGACTTGGAAAGCAGGAACGGTCCCTTGACCTTACCCTGGCGGAAGAAGTAACATGTCGTGCACTGCTACGATCGGCGCACTACCTGCAAGCTCTTCGCAGACATGCGTCTCGGTCGGTACGACCAAGGGAGCTCCTTGTTGGGGACTTAGCCTTGAGATGGATTTAGACTCTGTCCAACACCAACAAGTTATCCCGTGGTGGGAGGGCCCTATAGAGTTGCTTCAACAGATCACACGGGGGCTTACCGGCTAGCGATGCCCGATGGCAGAGAGCTCTCTAGCTTGTGGAACATTGACCAGCTTTGAAAATTCTATGTGTAACCCTTTCACCTCAAATTTCAATAAAGATGTTATTCAATTGTCATGTTGGTCTCTGTACCCCTTTTTCATTCCATATTTTGCATTGGCTCGAGTTCGGGGCTTCTTTGAGTCCGACCTGCGGACGAGCGCACTTGCTCTTGACCCAGGCATTGCGGACTTAGGATTCACCCCCAGTGGCCAAGCTACTTGTAAGCCGAATTTGTTCGCATCAACGCTCCCCCTGCGCCAGGGTTTGAACCAAGCCGCGACTGGGTCCATCGAGCAAAGCGCAAGTCGTTGTCAGGATTCAAGAAGCTTGACCTAGAAATGATCCTAACACTCTAGAGCCTACATCTTTCCTCGTGCGCCTGTGTTATGCTCCCTGTGGGTTTTTCTCGATCTTGCAGGTCGTGGTCTCTACAGGTTCTAACTTGCGCCCAAGGCCGGCGTTGCTCGACCTTGAGCCCAACAGGGGCAAAGGCTAAGTGCACGATTAGGGAAAAATCAATAAAGCAGACCAAGAAATTAACTATTCTTTCCAAAACGATGTCATTCTATTGAACTTTTTTGTCTTACAAAAGGACTTGTTAACAGGAAGTCTAAACCTATTTACAGATCGGCCATCTCACGCGTAAGCTTCTCTTGCTCGAGCTCGGTGACCTTGGCCCTCAAGGTCGAAAGTTCACCTTGGAGTCGGAGGGCTTCGACGGCGCGGCGGCGCTCTTCCTGAAGTTGGGCCAAGGCGCTTTTGGCTGCCTTGCTCGCCCGACCCAGCTTCTCCTCGAGCTCTTGGACTTTGGCTTCGAGCTCGGGGGAGGCCCTCGCCGTGGCGGATACTTGGTTCGTAGCGGCCTTCATCAGCTCTTCGGACTTGGCTCATTCGGCCTCGAGAGCCTTGGCTGACCTTGCACGCTCCTCCTCGATGGCTTTGTACGCATGGTCGCGCTCGAAGGCAACGGCCTGCTCAAGCTCGGACTTGTGGGAGGACTCGAGCATCTTCACCACCTTGCGGAGGCCAGCGATCTCGTTGGAGTCGATTGCCGCCTTTCGTGCAGCATCCTCACGCTCGGCCTCCAGGGCCGCCATGAGCCTGGAGTGCTTCATCTCCCGATCCTCTACCACGTCGAGGAAGACCTTCAGTGCATCGGCATGCGTCTGAAGACCTTGCAGCCCTTGAGCGACTGAGTTGATGGCCTACAGGGTTCTAAGGGTCAACACGGCACCTGCTAGAGGAAAGAAAAAACAAAAGAGAAAGGAACACTCGAGCTGAAGCTCCGCAATGGGGTGAGGAGATTCAAATACCTGGGTAAGTCAGCCCTCGAAGGTTGTGCGGGAGTACTCGGTGGGTCTGCTTCCCGATGTCCCGGTCGCGTTATCGCTTCGCCAGCTGCTGGGTCGTTAGCAGAGATCTTGAACTCCGCCAGGTGACTTCGTTTGAACCTCCTCGGGGGCTCAAACCGACCTCGAGCTCGGTCCCAGTGGCCGTGTCGGCCTCGTTTCCCGCAGCTAGGGTGTCCTCAGCCCCCTCTTCCGTTGGAGTCTTGGCCCGGTCTTCTGCACGATCTTCCGTGCCGGTCCCGGCCGAGGCGTTTCTGACCTCAACGGTCAGGGCAGGAGCTGCCAGGGGGGCCTCGGCCGTCACGTCCGAGGCATCCCGGACGTCATCCTCTACGGCGACTTCGGGCGGGTCGACACTATCCCCGGCATCCATGGACCCGGCAGCGTCGTCTTCGACCGGGTCATCGACCCCTTGGTCGAACTCCTCGACTGTGGCCCAACTCGGGGGCGGATAGTCGCCCGCTCGAGGCGGCGGGCGCCAGCATGTAGGAGGCTTCCTCCTCTTCATCGGACTCAGATTCGCCCTGGACAACAGTCATCGTCAAGATGGGCAGGCATTGAGCTCGAGTGCTCAAGGTCTGCGATAAAGGAAGGCTACTAAGCTAAAAAGATAGAAAAGAAACCAAGCAAAGAAGGGGCCGATGATGCACCTGAGTCTGCAGCCTCCGCTTCGCCAGGGGGTTGGCGAGGCCCTTGGTGCCCTGCGGGCAAGGGGGAGTCCCTTCCTCGAGAGCCCCGGGCCTTGGGCCTCGGGGCCCACGGTGGGCCCAGGTCCTCGGTCGAGGTCCTAGCTACGTTAGCAGCGCTCTGTTGCTGCAGGAAGAAATCTAGTTAGGGGGCGAAGGAGCACAAGCGAAGTGCTTGGGGGCTCGACCAAGGATACTCACCATCGTTCGGTCGCCCCACTCGACGTGCTACTTCTTCGGGCCTTTGCTGCTCACTCTGTCCGGGGCTGGCTTCTTGCCCGTCTTCTTGCCCTTGCTCACCCCGGGCAGCGGCAGCATCTTCCTTGCTGTTTCAAGCAGTTCGAGCTTGTCCTGCGATTGCATCAAAGAGTCAAGGGAGGCTCTAGGCGTACGCAGACTAAGAAGCTCGGTCCAAGGTGGCTTACGTTGGCTTTCCGGCGTAGCACGTTCCTCGGAACAGGATCGTCGAGGGTGTAGTCGTATGCTGTCATCCCGAACATCTCGTTCATCCGGGCGGCGATCCAAGACTCCTTCGGCGCTGCTGGAAAAATCAACTCATCAAAGGAACCCAGGGATCAAAACTGGAACAAGCTTCAGGGCAGGATGGCTTACCAGATGTCCCTCGCGAGTGAGGTCGTCACGACCTTTGATCTCGAAGAACGGGTGCAACCTCTTCCGCAGAGGGAACACCTGGCTCCTTAGGAAGTTGTTGATGATGGCCTGACTGGTGAGGCCCCGCGAGGCGCAAATGTGAATGGTGGCGATGGCCTCTTGGTCGTCCTCCAGGTCGCCCGCCTCCAGGGTCTGCTTCTTCCCGTTGATGGGGGTTCCGTCGAATGCCAGCGCGCCGTCTTCACCCCGCTTCAAGTAGAACCACCGCTCGGTCCATGGGCCAAGGGAATCCCGAGGACGGATTTGGGGAAAAGACCAGGGAACCCCCTTCCGCAGCTGGAAGTAGAGGCATCTGACCACGGGGTCCTTCCGATCACGGAAGATGGAAAAGAAGCGAAAAGAAAAGCGAGGGGGTGGGAAGGATTCCAAGGAACCCTCGCACAAATGAGAAAAGATGGAAGCGGAAGAATGGAGTTGGGTACAGTTATAAGCTCAATCTCGCATTGTGTGAGAACGGTACAAGAAAGTCACTCTCCGTCGTCCGCAGTGAAGAGCATGTAATGCTCGTCTTGACGAAGTTAAATGCCCCATGGCTGTGGCTCGGTCTCTCCGTCCCGGCCCTCGCCACGCCGCCAGTCCATGACCCCAAGCCCTCAAGCTCTCTCATCCTTGCCGTCGTCAGGGAACTCTTTCTGAGCTTGGCCATGGCAGTTGAAGTGAAGTTTGGTCAGTGGGAGAAGGAGGGCTCGAGCGAGGAGTTAGAAGGAAAATGTTGCGAGAAGGTCGAGAGTTCTTCGGAGTTGCAATAGTCTCGAATTTTATAAGCCCGGTCTTGCCGCAGAGCGAGGTTAGGGCATCTCAAAAGGAGCGCCGGTCAGGCGATTCGACAAAGTGCGATTAAGGGCTACTGCTGGCGAAATCGGCGTTCTGAACGGTTCATTGCTCAATCGTGTCCGCATTCACTCAAGATCAAGAGGCGCCAGTGTAACGCGGCGCCAGAGCACGGCCATAGGTCTCGCCTCGACCTCGACTTGAGTGCTCGAAATTCGAAGCGATCCCTCTCGACCGTGTGGAGAGGCTCGAGGTCGACCCAAGTTCTTACCACGACCTTGAGCCTCGGGGGCTAGCTGTCGGGATCGATGAATCTCGACCCGAGTCAACGCTGCTAGTCAACAGGTCCCCACTGGGGTTAGCGGCGAGGACTTCGACCACGCACGGAGATCGCCAAACCCCCACGACCCGAGCTTGGGAGTGGAGGTCGAATCCCGCACAACCTCGACCTTGGCTCGGAGGTGTGCGTTTACTCGCGGTTACCAAGACCGAGAATCCGGAGTTAAAGGCTGACGTGGGGGCGAGATCCGGGACGTTGCAAGACGTCTTCAATGCACGCCATGCACTACCACAGGAATCTCTCTGCCGTTTACGTAATGGCTGGGATGGGTATAAAATCCCTTGAGGCAGAACGGCAAGAGGCAGGACATCAGTGCACTAGCAATAGGCCAATAGACACAACCAGAACGCTCAAGCTCAAACTGTAATCCACTCTCTGTACTCAAAGATAGTGAATCCCTCCACCTCATGAGAAGACTGGAGTAGAGCGGTTACCCTCACGGGGGCTCGAACCAGTATAATTCGTTGTGTCCAGTTCGTTGACGCTTCACCCCGACCAACACCTATACTTCCGTTGAGCGTAGCTCATCTTGGGTCCCCTGTTCACACTAACCCCGTTTCACATTTGTGGTCATGCGATCCCGATCGTCGACAACAAGTTATACTAAAATTCAAATGAGTTCCCATTGTCTCATGCAACTTATTCCAAAATCCTGAGGTAACTTAGGTACCTCTAACACTATCTTTTTGTTACAACATGCAAACACACATCCTGATATATATATATATATATATATATATATATATATATATATATATATATATATATATATACTATGCTGAGAGATCTCCAAAGATAAGTAGTCTTAACTAGTATGAAATGAGCAACTTTTATCAATCGATCAACTATAACCCATATAGAATCATAACCACTAAGATTTCTTGGTAAACTAGTAATAAAATCCATATTGATTTCCTCTTGTTTCCATTCAGGAATCTTTAATAGCTATAACAATCTAGTTGAACTTTGATGCATTTCCTTTACTCTCGCACACATCCACAAAAGCAACATGTTTGGCAACTTCTAGTCTACCAAAACCTCTCTTTGAGATCTTAATACATCTTAGCACATTGTGGATGAATCGAATAATTTGAATCATGAGCTTTCTCAAGAATTAACTGCTTCAACTCCTTTTGGTTTGGTACATAAATTCGACCTTTGAACCACAAAGTACCATGATCATCCAAAGAAAAATCTTTAGATTTGTCTTCCACCATTTTAGACTTAATTCTTTTGATCTTGTCACCATCCTTCTGACTTTCACAGATCTATTGCTCCAAAGTTGGTTTCACTTCCAAAGTAGCCAAGAATCCTTCTAGAACCACTTCCAATTTTAGTTTATGAGACTCTTTGTTAATTCAGTGACTCCCAATCCAATAGCATGTTGGCACTATAATTCTTGACTTAAAACATCTGCTACCACATTAGATTTTTAGGATGATAGTAGATGTAACATTCCAAATTTTTGAACTTCTTGTGCTCGATTTTAAAATCAATCAGGGAAATTTTCTTGAAATTAATTTGGCTTAATGTGAATTTTCAAAGTCCACAAGAATTTAATTTGAATAATTTATATCTCAAATTAATTATTTCTTATTTTATTGGGTTCCTTGTGTTTCATTTGATTTTTTCAGTATTTTTGGAGATTTTTCGATTTATACGCTATTTATTTGAATTTATTGGATTTTTATTCGGTTTTCTAGAATTTGTTTTAAATCGAAAAATCTGATTTCCTCTCCGGGCCGATTTCCCTGTTCATCTCAGCCGGCCCGCTCCTGTGCACTATCGCCCAGCCCAAAATTTCCCGCTCAGCCCATTATGCCGAAAACCCTAACTCGGTTTGACCTCCACCGCTGGATTTCCATCCAACGGTCGTCCTCCGACGTAACGCTTCAACGAAGCCACGAAACCCTAGAGCCCGTGGCCGTCCGATCCCGATCACACGGTCAGCGATCGCCGTCCACGCCAGCTAAGCGTTGCCGCCGTTCAGAATCTGCGCCTGAGACCAACCTTGCTTTCCGCGCTTTTTCCCGCATCCCTAGGCTACTTAAGGTCCTGTAGCCGCCGCCCCTAGGTTTTCCTCTCCGCGCCGCTCCTTTTCCCCGAAGTCTCGCCATTGGAGACACCGTCTGGAGGCCACACGAGGCTCATGGGAGTTCTTCTTTCGTCGCGTAAAGCTTCTCCGCCGTTTTCCTCCACCTCCGGTGAGTCTCCGGTGACATCGCTTGTACCTTCGAGTTCCTCGAGTCACCCTCCCTCTTTTCCGCCAGATCCGAAAGCTTCTCGTCGTGTCTTGCGCCGAAACGTCTTCGTCTTCCTCACGTCCGGTCCGTTCCCGCCGCCGCCTCGCCGTCAACCTCCCTCACGCGCGCGTGGCCGTCCAATCTGCAACCAACGTCCGTGATCGAGCCACGCTTCTTCGGTGAGCCTCGGTAGCTTGGTCATCTTCCCGTGTCGCCATGTCATCGCCACGAGTTGGCCACTTCACCGCCGTAGCATGCGTGTCCGCCACCTCAGCCGTAGATCGCCATGTGTGGGCCACTCCATTGCCATGTGTCGTTGTGTCACCATCACCGCACACATGTCAGCCATGTACACGCTACGTCATCACCACATGTGCGCCACGTCAGATCCAAACCCCGCGTGGCTGTCCTCGTCAGCATCGTCTGAATCTTGTGCGCCATGTCGGCGCCACTGGCGCCAGCGTGCGGCATACACGTCGCCGCCACGCAATCCTTAGCGTATACGTGTATGCCACGTCACCGTGCCACGCCACTGCCACCGCAAGCCCTAACGCTTATTTGTCAGCCACTTCACCGCCACGTTGCGCCACGTCAGGCGTGTCCGCCAAGTCACCGAAAGCCATGCGCTCAGTTCACCGTAAACCGTGTCAATGACATGTGGTCCCCACCGGTCAGCCAGTGTAGTTTTCCATTTTTCCAATTTAATCACGAATTTCCGAATTAACAGCCAATCCGAGCCCGACACGTGTCAGACCCTGTTATTTTTCCGATTTTCTCTCCCGAGAAACTTCGGAAGCCCCGTTCTCCTCCGTTCGAACTCCGATTTGAACGATTCAAATTCCTAAATTCATCTAAAATCAAGATCTATCTATTGGTGTCATTTATATGAATTTTTGGATTTTATTTATTTTCATTTTATTTATTTTTGCCTCGTTTTGCGTGTTTCGCGTGTAGACGGCGTAGCGGTTGAGCGAGAAGAGCATCCAACGGAGGTAGCAGCAGCGGGAGAGGTTGAAGGGAAGTCTCCCTTGACCATATTAAACCCAAGTTTATGAAATGCTATTTTGTGTTTAAATTATTGCATGCTTATTATTTGCGCGTCATACTTTAAATACTATTTTAATGCTTAGCTATATTCCAACTTTGTTATGCCACATTGATATTCAACTTGACAACCTTTGACACCTTAGGAAAACTAATTACTGTAATTAATGGTAATCATTTTGATTATGGGAGCAGTGAAAATGCTTAGCCATGCTTAATCACGTCGGTACCTTACCATTATGGAAATGATTTCATTCTTGATTCAAAATGAATTGTGGAAATTATGGCAATTGGTGTTGCTGGTATTAATTTGAAATTAAAAGTGAAAATGATTTAGACCGGGCGGATTGGTTGGATGGCGGGTGCGGATGCACAAAATTTTGGAATGTGATTGTCGCCCTAGTCAATTAAGGACCGTCGTGTGGACACCATGGGCCATGCTATCTGATACAACCACATGTCTATAATGGAGTACGACTGGCTAAGTAATTTGCATGTATCGTTATTTGACTTCGCCGATGGGCTGTGCTTGGGTTTGTCGGGATGACACTTGCAAGGCGCAAGAGGGGCTTCGGATGGCGGAGGTAGCCCTACCAGCGGTGAAACCTTAGCGGCGGAGTCGGTAGCGGTGTATGCATTGTAAAGGCCTTGTCATGATCTCCTTGCCGACACTCCAAAGGAAGTGTATTCTTGGCACAAAACGGGTTGATCATGTCGTGTGGGTAAAGTGTACCAGCTCTGCAAAGTCTTAAAAACTACTTGAGTAGCCGTGCCCACGGACAAGGGCAAGCGTGGAACGCTTTCACATAGTAGATTTTCTGATTTTTGGTTTTAAATGTAAAAAATGATGATTTGGTTTAAAATGAAAATGTGGTTGGGAATCCGCGAGCGGCTAGAGCTCCCGGATATAGTTTGGCGGCTAGAGCCAACCAGGTAGTTGGAACCTGGAAAATTGTTATACTTCAATTTAATTAATTATGCTATTTACATTTTGTGAAATGCTGCTTTATGAAATTATTACTTGTATTTAAATCTCAATTTCACTTTATGCAAAATGAACCCTATATGCCATCCTTTGTTTAAGCCTTGCATTTAGTTATTTGCATTAAGTTTCCAAGACTTGCTGAGTATGTTGCATACTCACCCTCGCATTTCATCGCGGGGCTGCTTATTCCATAAAGCGAGATGAAGAGATCGGTGGCATTCCACCGTTCGACATCTGTGGTGAAGATTTTGATGAGGAGGATGACTCGATCTTCTAGGGAGCGTACCCCAGTCGGTTGCCTGTGGGCACACTGATTGGCTCTTTTTGTTCTACATTTTCATGCTACATTTTCACTTAAGCCGTAAGGCTCGTACTTATAATAATGTGATGATGGATGTTTATGTTGTTACACTCTTTTGCTTATTCTTGTTATTTACTTTTGATATATACGTGTTATCATCATTTGTCTGTTGTGTCGCAGCGCTATTTGTTCTGGACTAAGCGGTTGAAACACTGAGAGGGGTTGGATTTGGTTAATCAGGGTCCCCACAGAGGTGGTATCGAGCCATATTGATGTGAGTCGCAACCCTAGTTAGAATGGCCGTTAGAACTTGAAAATTATTTTTGAAATCAAACCAACAAATTGATAATTAATATCTTCTCTCTTCTTACCTTTTTCTTAGGTTCTTACTTCTCTTCCTTTTCAGAATATTATTTTGAAATTTGAATTTGATCTTATCTCATGAAATATCTCTAAGTATCGGTCTTCTGCAAGTGTTCCAAGCAACGAAGATGATGATCAAGATTCTTCACCAGACCGATGGCAGGAGCTGCTGAAAACACCGTGTCAGCGAAGGACTACTATGAAGATTAAGTTTTAGTGCCCATATTAACCCCTCTTCGCGTAGTAATCGGAGTTATTGGTTTTATTGCTTGTTTGTTTGGGTGTGTTGTGCACTTGCCCTAGGCATTGTGCTGCAGCCACCTTTTGTTGGAGTTTTCGTCTTGCCTTGGAATGGCTACCTTTTCCCTATTCCCCTTAACTTTCGCTATTTCCCTCTTGTCGGTATTTAACTCTTTCCTTGGCCATTGCTTGGATGGATAGTCGAAGTGGCATGCAGAGGCAGGCGAGGTAGAGCGTGGCCGTGGTCGTGGCCCGAGCGGTGCCACCGGTGCAGTGAGCTCTTGAGCGGCGAGTAGTCGAGGCGCCACCGCCACCACCACTTTGTTGACCTCGGATGGCGATCTGCGGCGAGATGATGGCGATGCGATTTGCGGCTCTGCAGAGCCTTAGCACGAATATGGTGAACAACCCGCGGCTGCACTAGCCCTAGCGCCCGACTTTTTGCCTGATCGAAGCTTGGGGAGTTCATGAGGACTCGGCCGCCCTACCTTCTCGAGCGCGAGAGAGCCTTTGGAAGCGAACGGTTGGTTGAAGACATTGAGAAGAAGCTGCAGCTTGCCCGGTGCAATGACCGAGAGAAGGTGCTTTCACGACCATCGGTGAAGGCGTAGCAGACCTCTTGGTGGGACAACTTCTTGTGCGACCCATCGGGGCCTTCGAGCGATCACTTGGGAGGAGTTCTCTGAGGCCTTCAGGGATTGCTCATGTACTGCGGGCATCATTGAGATGAAGAAGAGGAGTTCGAGGAAGGCTGCGTCGGGGAACGGAGCGTGTCGAGTACCTTAACGAGTTCACTCGGCTTGCAGTGCGCGCCCTAAGGATGTGGCTCTTGTGGCAGCGCCAAGATCTGGAGATTCATGGAGGGTTTGGATCCCGACATCAAGGTCCGGCTTGTGGCCTTTGACTTCCCCAACTTTGACACATGGTGAACAAGGCCTTGAGTGCGGGAGGATGCTCGGCCTTGGCCAGCCATGAAGTCGCGCAAGAGGAAGTTGGCCTTCCGGTCTCGGAGGAGCTAGTGGATCTCGCCGGCGCTTCCCACCACAATGGTCAGCGAGAGACACTGTCGAGGAGCACCGCGCCTCCTACTCCGGTCGCGCCCGGTTGCTCGGGGCAAGCGATGCGCGGCAAGACAACCGCGAAGAGGAACACCAGCAACTGCAGAGTCGGTGCTTCCACCGCCACCACCGGGTCACTATGCCAAGAATGTCTGGCATGAGGCGCCAGCAAGTTACTCGATTCCGTTCAGCTTGGGAGCCAGCTCAGCCAAGACTCCACCAGCTCAGGGATCAGGCCGTGGAGCACCGCACACCCCGAGAGCACCTCAGTCTTTTGGGAGAGGGCGTGTCAACCACGTGACTGCAGAGGAGGCTCAGGATGCACCAGATGTGGTACTGGGTATGTTTCTTGTCAATTCCATACCTGCCACTGCTTTGTTTGATTCGGGAGCTTCACATTCCTTTATTTCGAGGAGTTTTGTTGACCGATTTGGTTTTGAGACTTTGGCTCTTAAGATTCCCATGATTGTTCAATCACCGGGAAAAGAGATGAGGACCGATTTGGTGTGCCCAAATGCAACCATAGTCATCAATGGGGTAAAGTTTCTTGCAAATCTCATTCTCTTGGACTCAAAGGGGTTAGATGTCATCCTCGGGATGGGTGGTTGACCAAGTTTAAGGGTCAAATTGATTATGCCCGTAGAGCTATCACTCTCACCAATCGAGAGGGCATCCGAGTGGAGTTCAAGCCAGAGAAGTCGTTGGGTGAGAAGTGCGTGTTGAACAAGTTGAAAGAAATCACTTTGGAGAGTGTGCCTGTGGTGAGCGAGTACCCTGATGTATTCCCTGAGGATCTGCCAGGCATGCCGCCTGATCGGGACATTGAGTTCACCATAGAACTTGTTCCGGGTACAGCTCCGATTTCCAAGAGGCCTTATCGCATGCCAGCGAATGAGCTCGCCGAGATGAAGAAGCAAATTGAAGAGCTGCTAGAGAAGGGATTCGTTCGTCCGAGTTCGTCGCCTTGGGGAGCGCCGGTTCTCTTTGTGAAGAAGAAGGACGACAGCTTGAGGATGTGCGTCGATTACAGAGCTCTGAATGAAGTCACCATCAAGAACAAGTATCCACTGCCTCGGATTGATGATTTGTTCGATCAGCTGAAGGGAGCCTGCATATTCTCCAAGATTGATCTGCGATCGGGATACCATCAGGTGAAGATCAGGCCGCGGGACATTAGAAGACAGCCTTCACCACTCGGTATGGTCTGTATGAGTACATAGTCATGTCCTTTGGTCTGACCAATGCCCCGGCGTATTTCATGAATCTGATGAACAAGGTGTTCATGGACTATCTGGATAAGTTTGTGGTGGTGTTCATCGATGACATCCTTATCTACTCTCGAGATGAGTCCGAGCATGCAGGACATTTGAGGATGGTCTTAGAGCAACTCAAGTCACCAAATTGTATGCCAAGTTCGATAAGTCACGAGTTACGGTTGTGAGAGGTTGCTTTTACGGGTCATGTTATTTACTTGGGAGTCTCGGTTGATCCGGAAAAGTGAAGGATGTGCTTGATTGGAAGCGGCCCAAGTCGGTGCCGGATATCAGGAGTTTTCTGGGTTTAGCGGGTTATTACAGGAGATTCATTGAGGGATTCTCGAAGATTGCTAGACCACTGACTCAGTTGCTGAAGAAAGAGAAGAAGTATGAATGGACTGAAGCTTGCGAGCAGAGCTTTCAGGAGTTCAAGAAGAGGTTGACGACAGCTCCGGTGCTTGTTTGTCCAGATATTCAGAAGGGCTTCGAAATTTATTGTGATGCTTCGAGGCAGGGTCTTGGGTGTGTGCTGATGCAGGGAGGTAAGGTAGTCGCATACGCTTCACGGCAATTGCGACCACATGAGGAGAACTATCCAACCCATGACCTGGAATTGGCTGCTGTTGTGCACGCGTTGAAGATTTGGAGGCATTATCTCATTGGGAACCGTTGCGAGATCTTCACGGACCACAAAAGTCTGAAATACATCTTCACCCAAGCCGATCTCAATCTGCGGCAAAGAAGATGGTTGGAGCTGATTAAGGACTACGATGCGGGCATTCATTACCATCCTAGTAAGGCGAATGTGGTTGCCGATGCTCTGAGCCGGAAGAGCTACTGCAACACTGTGATGATTCAGCCTGCGCTTCATGAGGACTTCGGTGATGAATTTGGGATTAGTAGAGGAAGGATCTGTTCTTTGCTTTAGAGATTCAGTAGACTCGGTGGACCAAATTAAGAAGATCTGAAGTCGGACAAAGGAAGCCGAAGATCAAGGAAAGAATCAAGGAAGAAAAAGCCCCGGGATTCTCAGAAGATCAGGAGGGCACAGTTTGGCTTGGGAAGAGCATCTATGTGCCGAACCAGAAAGAGCTCAAGCAGCTGATAATGAAGGAGGCACATGAGTCAGCATACTCGATTCATCCCGGCAACACCAAGATGTATCATGACCTTCGGGGTATTTATTGGTGGCCGAGAATGAAAAAGGAGATTGCAGAGTTCATAGCCTTGTGCGATGTGTGCCAGCGGGTCAAAGCCGAGCATCAGAGGCCAGCAGGTCTGTTGTAGCCGTTGAAAGTGCCCGAATGGAAGTGGGAAGAGATTGGTATGGACTTCATCACAGGACTTAGAGGACCAGTCGGACTATGACTCGATTTGGGTTGTCGTGGACCGATTGACGAAAGTTGCACATTTTATACCGTGAGGACAACCTATCGCGGGGATAAGCTAGCGAGTATGTATATGACTTCGGATTGTGTGTATGCATGGCGTGCCTGGGAGGATTGTTTCGGATAAGGGCAGCCAATTCACATCTAGATTCTGGCAAAAGTTACAAGAAGCATTAGGCACCAATCTGAATTTTAGTACACTTATCACCCTCGGTGATGGATGGACGGAGGCGGGTGAATCAGATTCGGAGGACATGTTGAGAGCTTGTGCATTGTCCAATGCGGCCGGTTGGGATCAGATGTTGCCATATGCGGAGTTCTCATACAATAACAGCTATCAGGCTAGCTTGCAGATGGCACCATTTGAGGCTTTGTATGGAAGGAAGTGTAGGACACCCCTCTGTTGGCATGAGACAGGTGATCGCCAAGTCTTCGGTCCGGATATTCTGCGGCGGTGAGAAACAAGTGAAGATGATTCGGAGAGGTTGAGGACAGCAGCGATCGAGCGGAAAGAGCTATCACGGATAATCGCAGAAGAGCGTTGACCTTTGCTCTGGTGATCATGTTTATCTGAAAGTCTCCCGCTCAAAGGAATCGTCGATTCGGAGTTAAGTGGCAAGTTGGCACCGAGATTCATTGGACCTTTTCCAATTCTAGCGAAGAGGAAAGTGGCGTATCATTTGGAGTTGCCACCGATTGTCCAATGTACACGACGTGTTCCATGTGTCGCAGATTGAGAAGTGCACGAGAGTCTTGGGAAGCGGTCTGAGTTGAAGATGTGGGCTGCATGAGGATCGACCTATCCGGAGTACCGGTCGGGATCTTGGATGAAGCGAGCGCAGAACCGAGAACAAGTCAATCAAGTTTTGCAAGGTGCGATGGAGCAACCATCTGAAGAGGAAGCCACCAGGGAGCGAGGAGGATCTTGGGCGGACTACCCCAACTGTTTTCTGGTTAGTTTCAAATCTCGGGGTCAAGATTTCTTGTTAGGGGGGGAGGTTTGTAACATTCCAAATTTTTGAACTTCTTGTGCTCAGATTTTAAAATCCAATCCGTGGAAATTTTCTTGAAATTAATTTGGCTTAATGTGAATTTTCAAAGTCCACAAGAATTTAATTTGAATAATTTATATCTCAAATTAATTATTTCTTATTTTTATTGGGTTCCTTGTGTTTCATTTGATTTTTCTGTATTTTTGGAGATTTTTCGGGATTTATCTGCTATTTATTTGAATTTATTGGATTTTTATTCAGTTTTCTAGAATTTGTTTTAATTCAGAAAATCTGATTTCCTCTCGGGCGATTTCCCGTTCATCTCGGTTACCGCTCACATGCACTATCGCCTGGCCCAAAATTTCCCTTCGGCCCATTATCCGAAAACCCTAACTTTCGGTTTGACCTCCATTGGATTTCCATCCAGCAGTGCGTCCTCCGACGTGCAGCTTCATGAAGCCACGAAACCCTAGAGCCCGTGGCGTCAGATCCGATCACACGGTCAGCGGTCGCCACGTCACTGGCTTAGCGCCGCCTTCAGCGGTAACTGCGCCGCACAGACCAACCTTGCTTTCCGCGCTTTTTCCCGCATCCCTAGGCTACTTAAGGTCCTGTAGCCGCCGCCCCTAGGTTTTCCTCTCCGCGCCGCTCCTTTTCCCCGAAGTCTCGCCGTTGGAGACGCCGTCTGGAGGCCACACGAGCTCGCCGGAGTTCTTCTTCCGTGCGTAAAGCTTCTCCGCCGTTTTACTCCACCTCCGGTGAGTCTCCGGTGACATCGCTTGTACCTTCGAGTTCCTCGAGTCACCCTCCCTCTTTTCCGCGAGATCCGAAAGCTTCTCATCGTGTCTTGCGCCGGAACGTCTTCGTCTTCCTCACGTCCGGTCCGTTCCCGCCGTCGCCTCACCGTCAACCTCCCTCACGCGCGCGTGGCCGTCCGATCTGCAACCAACGTCCAGATCTGAGCCACGTTTCTTCCGGTAAGCCTCAGCCGCTTTGTCATCTTCCCGTGTCGCCATGTCATCGCCACGAGTTCGCCACTTCACCGCCGTAGCATGCGTGTCCGCCACCTCAGCCGTAGATCGCCATGTGTGGGCCACGCCATTGCCATGTGTCGTTGTGTCACCATCACCGCACACATGTCAGCCATGTACACGCTACGTCATCGCCACATGTGCGCCACGTCAGATCCAAACCCCGCGTGGCTGTCCTCGTTAGCATCGTCTAGATGTTGTGCCCGCGCCATGTCAGCGCCACAGGCGCCGCGTGCGGTTTGCGTCGCCGCCACGCAATCGCCAGCGTATACGTGTATGCCACGTCACCGTGCCATGTCCATCGCCACCGCAAGCCCTAACGCTTATTTGTCAGCCACTTCACCGCCACGTTGCGCCACGTCAGGCGTGTCCGCCAAGTCACCGAAAGCCATGCGCTCGGTTCACGTAGAACCGTGTCTATGACATGTGGTCCCCCGGTCAGCCGGTGTAGTTTTCATTTTTCCGATTTAATCTCGAATTTCCGAATTAACAGCCAATCCGAGCCCGACACGTGTCGAGACCTGTTATTTTTCCGATTTTCTCTCCCGAGAAACTTTGGAAGCCCGTTCTCCTCCGTTCGAACTCCGATTTGAACGATTCAAATTCCTAAATTCATCTAAAATCAAGATCTATCTGTTGGTGTCATTTTTATGAATTTTTGGATTTTATTTATTTTTGTTTTATTTATTTTTGCCCTCGTTTTGCGTGTTTGGCGTGTAGACGGCGTGAAGCGTTGAGCGAGAAGAGCATCCAGCGGAGGTAGCAGCAGTGGGAGAGGTTGAAGGGAAGTCTCCCTTGACCATATTGAACCCAAGTTTATGAAATGCTATTTTGTGTTTAAATTATTGCATGCTTATTATTTGCGTGTCATACTTTAAATCTTGTTTTAATGCTTAGCTATATTCCAACTTTGTTATGCCACATTGATATTCAACTTGACAACCTTTGACACCTTAGGAAAACTAATTACTGTAATTAATGGTAATCATTTTGATTATGGGAGCGGTGAAAATGCTTAGCCATGCTTAATCACGTCGATACCTTACCATTATGGAAATGATTTCATTCTTGATTCAAAATGAATTGTGGAAATTATGGCAATTGGTGTTGCGGTATTAATTTGAAATTAAAAGTGAAAAATGATTTAGGCAAGGCGGATTGGTTGGATGGCGGGTGCGGGATGCACAAAATTTTGGAATGTGATTGTCGCCCTAGTCAATTAAGGACCGGTCGTGTGGACACCATGGGCCATGCTATACAAAGTACAACCACATGTCTATAATGGATGCGACACAGCTAAGTAATTTGCATGTATCGTTATTTGACTTCGCCATGGGGTATGTGGGTTTGTCGGGATGACACTTGCAAGGCGCAAGAGGGGCTTCGGATGGCGGAGGTAGCTCTACCAATGTGAAACCTTAGCGGGCGGAGTAGGTAGCGGTATATGCATTGTAAAGGCCTTGTCATGATCTCCTTGCCGACACACCAAAGGAAGTGTGTTCTTGGCACAGCAAAGCAGGTTGATCATGTCGTGTGGGTAAAGTGTACCACTCTGCAAAGTCTTAAAACTACTTGAGTAACCGTGCCCACGGACAAGGGCAAGCGTGGGCAGCTTTCACATAGTAGATTTTCGGTTTTTGGTTTTAAATGTAAAAAATGATGATTTGGTTTAAAATGAAAATGTGGTTGGGAATCATGACTAGAGCTCCGGATATAGTTTGGCGGCTAGAGCCAACGGTAGTTGGAACCTGGAAAATTGTTATACTTCAATTTAATTAATTATGCTATTTACATTTTGTGAAATGCTGCTTTATGAAATTATTACTTGTATTTAAATCTCAATTTCGCTTTATGCAAAATGAACCCTATATGCCATCCTTTGTTTAAGCCTTGTATTTAGTTATTTGCATTAAGTTTCCAAGACTTTCTGAGTATGTTGCATACTCACCCTCGCATTTCATCGCGGGGCTGCTTATTCCATAAAGCAGATGAAGAGATCAGAGCTGGCATTCCACCGTTCGACATCTGTGGTGAAGACTTTGATGAGGAGGATGACTCGATCTTCTAGGGGCGTGCAGATCAATTGCTGTGGGCACACCGATTAGCTCTTTTTGTTCTACATTTTATTGCTACATTTTCACTTAAGCCGTAAGGCTCCATACTTGTAATAATGTGATGATGGATGTTTATGTTGTTACACTCTTTTGCTTATTATTGTTATTTACTTTTGATATATACTGTTTTATCATCATCAGACGATTGTGTGTGCGCTAGCTGTTCCTGGACTAGCGCGGTTGAAACACAGAGGGGTTCGGATTTGGTTAATTCGGGTCCCCACAGTAGATTCCCACAATATAATCCTTTATTAATTCCAACAATCTCCTCTGTCTCATACTGAGATCCGATTGGGTAAAAATATACTTCAAACTCTTGTGGTCCGTGTATACCCCACATCTGTTTCTAATGAGATAATGATGCCTCAACTTCAAAGCATGCACTACGGAGGCTAATTCCAAATTATGCGTTGGATAATTCTCCTCATGTGGTCTCAATTGCCTTGATGCATATGTAACAACCTTGTCTTTTTGCATAAACACACAATAAAATCCTTGTCTGGATGCATCACAATAAATATCAAAGCTACTCTGAATATCTAGCAACACTAATACTGGAGCTGTCGTCAGATGCTTCTTTAACTCTTGAAAACTTTTCTCATAGTCTGGCGACCATACAAACTTTTTTTCTTCAGCAATTGTGTAAGCTCCCTCGCTATTGTCAAAAATCCATCGATTAATCGATGATTATATCCTACCATTCCTAGAAAACTATGAATATGAGTAACTAACTTTGGATGCTTATGCAACACTGCTTCCAATTTGGGTAGGTCGATGACAACTCCTTTGGCAGTCATCACATGTCCAAGGAACTCAACTTCCTATTTTCACATGTTCAAGGAACTCAACTTCCTATTTTCAAAAGTCACATTTACTTAACATGGCATACAATTGTTGCTCTCATAGCTTCTGAAGAATTAATATCAAATGATCTGCATGCTCTTCTCCTAACTTGAAATAGATAAGAATGTCATCTATGAAACATTGAACTTGTCCAAGTATTCTGTAAAAATCTTATTAATTATGTTCATGAAATATGTAAGGGCATTAGTCAATCCAAAAAACATGACTGTTAATTTATAATGTCCATACCACGTAGAAAATGCAATCTTAGCTACATCTTTTGCATGAATCTTTAATTAATGATATCCTGGTCTCAGGTCAATCTTGGAGAAAACTCCGGCTCTTCTTAGCTAGTCAAACAAATCATCGATCTTGGGCAATAGATACTTACTCTTTATCGTCACTTCATTAAGTGCACAACAATCAATACACATTCTTAAACACCCATCTTTCTATCTAACAAACAGAACGAGCGCTCTCCCTGGCGACAAAATTGGTCTCATGAATCCTTTTTCCAATAACTCTTCAATTTGCTTTTTTATTTCCATCAACTTACCACTAGGTATCTGATACGGTCTCTTTACTATTGGGGATGTACCAGGCACCAACTCAATAACAAACTCAATATCACGATCTGAGGGCATACTAGACAGATCGTTAAGAAAAACATCTGGGCAGCCCCTAACCACAAATACATCTTCCAAACCGACAACTTTAACATTGTTAACCATTAACGACTATCACAAATTGTAGTCACTTAAAATTTCACTTTCTCGCCTTTTGAGCTCTCAACTGATACAACTCATTGACCATAATCTAGAACAGTCTTATGCTTGGACTTTTGGTGATATGCCCTTGAGGTAATCATAGAAATGATTGCATCACGCCTTATATTTATGGAACAATATAATTATTTATACTTTGAATAAATATGGATTGGATTAATCAACAAGTAAGTGATTTGTTTGTGCAACTTTTCTATATATCGATGTTATTCAAGTTATCCTTGATCAGTTATCATAATATAGGACGATTATATTTCATAGATCAGCACATGTATTGATTGATGACTATGTTTCACAGGTCATAGAGATATGGAGATATCTAATCAATAATGTGGACACATATTAGAGAACATGCGTTTGATAGATCCATATGAGACACTGCAAGAATTGTTATATATTCTTATATATCATTAGTTCATCTCATGCATAGTGTATGTATATTCCTTAGACCTGAGATCGTCATTGGTTTCCTACATGTGTAATGGGTTACTTCGGAGTTACCAAATGCTACTCTTTAACTAGGTACATAAATGATCAAGATGAAATTTGCTCCTTATATATAATGGAAAGATGTCTCTAGGCCCCTTGAGATGGATTAAGGAAGTGCATGGCTATGCCGAATGTGATTGAGAGTCAATCTAGATAAATTATTCCACTATGGTATGAGTGAAGAGATAGAGCTATCATAGCATGACATGACTCTTGCCTTGAGCTCGATTTGATATCGTGAAGCAAAGGGAACATGACATTATCACACTATAATAGGTTTATCCGATGCTTTATTGATATTTGGAAATTGATATGTACGCTAGGTACTACTATTGATTATCGGTCAGAAAGGTGTTTCTAAGTCGTGTCCAAATATACATGAACCTACAGGGGCATATCACCAACAGTCCATAAACATAGTGGTACGGATTGGATCTATCACTAATGTACCAAGTGGGCTTTGTCCTTCAGTTGGGCTCTAATGTAGGGTTCCACTGCAAGGGAGGGGTGGCTAATTAAATGGATTCGCAGTTGCAATAGAGCATATCAGAGGGCGTAGCCACCGAAACCCTGGCCATCACCACTTGAGCCTTCCCATGCACGCTAGTGCTGGCACACCGATGCATGACGTTCTTTTCCCGAATGTGTGGGTGCCAGTAGAGTTATTGCTGCTATTGTGACACTGATTAGAAAGATCGACCACCGTGTGAGGAGGATCGACCACCTTACTAGGAAGATCGACCACTACATCAAGACATGCGATTCATTGATTCGGGCTACATCAATTTCCTTCTGTTGCACTACGCGTCTAGTGGTAACGATCCATGATCATTTACTTCCGTGGCTTTCTAGTTTACAAGAAAGAAATTTTAATGTGCGGTAGGGTAGCCTACCAGTATCCCATCATGGATAACCAATCCATTCTAAAAATAACATCTAAGGTCTGAGTACCCAACATGATGAGATTTGCTAGAAACTCAATTCATCAATAAGCAATTTAACTCCCAAACAACTCAGGTTAGATCGGAGTTCTGATTTAGGGGATTGGACTAATAGCATACACTTAAGATTCATAACATCCAAACTATTTTCAATAGCAAAAGCTCGAGAAACAAAAGAATATGTAGCTCTAGAATCAAATAAAACTATTGCAGGTATTGAGTTAACCAAAAACTTACCCAAACAACATCTGACGCATCCTGAGCTCCATCGGTGGTGATATGATTGACTTGACCTCTCACTATTGCTTGCAGCATAATTCTTGCTTTAGTTGACCCACAATTCGCTCCTAGCGCATGTATCTTTGCTGGTATAGATCCAAGGTTGAAATGAACAGGAGTAATACTTCCTATTTTGGGGACAGTTATTGGCAAAGTTTCTTGGCTCTTTGTAACTACAACAACACTTGATCGAGGACTATTGACTTCCTTCTGAAGCAGCATTTGCCTAAATAGGTGTTTGGAAATTTTGACCAGACGGGCACGGTGCAGGGGACCATGCCTTGAACGTAGCCTAAGATTGAAACCTAGCATACTGTCAAGGGGCAACTCTCATCCTTTGTTGACCATGGTGACCTCCTTGTTGCTCCATTCTGCGCTTACAGTTGTCATCAAACTCCTTGCACTTATCTTCCAGAATTAGGGCCTTATTGACTAACTCTTGGAAATCTGGAAAGTTATTTGTAACTAATCCAACTTGAAGTCCAGAGTTCAGCCCTTTCATGAAACGACACTGCCTTATCTTATCAGTAGAAACATCCTTAGGTGCATAGCAAGCAAGTTGTGTAAATTTATTTAGGTACTCAACCACAAATTGGTCTTCTTACTTTATAGCCCTGAATTCCTCTTTCTTCAAGTCCATGATCCCCTTCGGTACATGGTACTGATGAAAAGCAGTAGTAAATACGTTCCAGGCTATCTCTTGTGGGTCTTCATGGGCAGCATAATAATTCTTCGACCACTCAGCAACAGTTCCTTCTAGTTGATGAGAAGCATAAAAAACCTTATTATTGCTCTCACACTGAGTGATGTGCAACTTTCTCTCAATTGTCCCAAGACAATCATCTACTTCAAGAGGCGTGGTATTTCCAAAGAACGTCGGCGGATATGTCCTCATGAAATCTGATAACTTTGAGTAAGAACAGGGTCCATTGTTAGCAGCCTAAATTGCATTGTTGGCATGTGCTTGATTGGTTAAAGTATGCACTTGCTGCATCATAGTATGCATCAATTGAGTTCGAGCATCCAAGAACGCTCTAAAGTTCTACATATCAACTTTGTGGCAATGGTTGAGGGAAAAGTTCCATCATTGAGATTGTCACTGGGTCGGTACCGCTTCCATTGGTTCCATTGTTTTCACGAGTCTGAACTATCTATTGATTACTCCAAGGGGTTAGGGGAGAGGGAAAAGTGTAGACAAGATCAAAAACCTAATGTGGGAAAACTAATTTCACTCAACAACTTAAACAATCTTTATTAATAACTTAGTATAGTTGCTTACTAGTACTTAAGGGCTTCGCAACACATACTACACACCTAGCAAACATAGAAACTAGCTCAATCTAAGCACACAAATCTAACGCCTAAAGGCGACACTACTTATCTTAAACAGACGTGACTCAAAAACAAGAGTCTCAATTGACTAGACTAACACACTGTCGTGCCCCGAATCTGCAAATCCGGACACTCTGTGCATTCTGCACTAGTCCAGGATCACGCTAGTGCACACAGGCTAAACAGGGTTAAAGTACCATAAACATACACAGCGGAATAATAATAAAGTACTCCAAACATGTATATAAACGAGTTGTACGACCTTATGGTCTCCTTACAATAGTTTGCCACGCAGGGCTTACAATAATCAGAGTAACAAGAGTTCAACAGCGGAAAAATAAACGTCGTGATGATCCATCTCCTGCCACAGGCACCCTGACGAGGCTTGCCCCCTAGTTCTCTGGCTCATCAACATTCTCCTCCTCCCAAACAGGCGTAGACTCCTCTGGTAAATTTTTGTCCGCAAGGGTGAGTACACACCGTACTCAACAAGTCATGCATAGAATGCAGTTCTATTACTCCATGCATGGCTTGTTACAAAGGAATGGCTCAATTGGTTATTTTGCGTTGCATCAATATTTTAACTCAATATTTATTTAGATTTAAAGTAGTAAAACCTTAATAATATAATAAGTTTCTCAATTGTTTTCCACATAATTTTGGACACAGGTCCTTAATCAACTTTCATCATCAACTCGGCACCTGACCTTCCACCCCCATTTTATTTTCAAAACTCTACCCTTGATCAGTAATCCCGAGTGTTGTCGATTCAAGTGGACTCGGCTATTCGAATAGTTTTGACACTCTGTAGAGGTTGTACACTTTACCCACAAGATACAGCCGCTCACCACACAGGTGATTGACCGTAACAAAGCTTTTCAAAGACTTCTAGCTCAACCTAGGAACCTCTCCGGGTTGCCTTCACTATCACTTCCCTCACTCAGAGCAAATGCACAGGACCGATTTAACACCGTTGGATAGGGTACCAAGCAGTAGCACTGCACGCTCCTCGTATAGTTACCCCCGTGTAATTGCCACCCCGAGGTATCAAAGGTGAGATATTAGAATCCTACTAAACTAGATCTTCCCATTCAGACATGTGGTTGTACGAGAGACTCAGGTCAAAAGCTTGCAAGGTGAAATCCTTAACTGACCAAGGCAAGACATCCTTCTCTCAAAATTGGCACACAGCCCTCACAACACTCAACCCCCAAATGCCACGAAGGCCCACCTGGCACAAAGCCTCGGTCCACTTACCTCAGTCTAAATCAATTTCCATCCCAAGTGGTTTAACGGTGCAACACATGCCCGTAATCATCCTTCATGTAGAACCACACAGGTCTCTACATTCCAACATCATTACCAACAACATTCCACCTTTGTCAAAATGCATTCACTAATTCTTTAGTCAATGTTGCTTTTGTATTCAAAAGATCATTCACGTTATTTGCAAAGCTAAGCAACTATTCACAGTCTAGCCTCCCGTGTTAGCACAATATTATCAACCAACTAACATTACCAAACCTAGGGCATCAAATGGAATCATGGCATACAATACTAGTGACAAGGTGGCATTAACAAATAGGTTGATTTAACTAATTTAGCCAAATTATTTGAATCCATTTTTAGTTAAATTAGAATACATAGTTTGAATCAAAATATATTTTCAAAACTTAGGAGCAAAATGGTCAAAGCACAACTTGCCTTCAAATAGTGGCTGGCCATGATCCGGAGCTGAGTCTTGTGCTGGAAATTCTCCCTCGTAGCTCTCCGGCAACTCAACGTCTACTCAAATCATATATACACACCATAAATATAATTTATAGAGAGCAAACTCAACTCTAAAAATTTTATAAAATTCACCAATAAATCGATCTTGATTTTAAAAATTTTTAGAAATTGGAATCACTCAAATCGGAGTTAAAACGCAAAAGTTATAACCATTTGAAGTTTATAAATTAATTAAAAAGAATAAACCGAATTTCTTCATTTATTTCTATACGGAAAATTCGGAATTATGACATCAGCATGACGTCAGCACCGAATTAAATTTCCACCGATTTATTTTTCTAAAGAAAAATTTGAATTATTGCGCAAACATGACATCAGCATCTACTGTGCTATGACCGACATGTGGGTCCCACTGATGACGTCAGCTGCTAACACGTGGCATGATCTGGACGCAACACATGGCGTCGAATTATCAACCGAATCCCCGATTCAATTCTGACCGTCCGATTCAAATCAAACGGCCAAGATTGAAGCGACGTTTCGATTCAAATCTACCCCGGAGTCGACATGTGTCTTCATTGAAACCATCGGATTCCGATCGGACGGCTGAAATCAAATCAGCGACGTCGACAGAACGGCGGCTGCGTTGGCTCCTCGATTCCCGTGCGACACGCGTCAGCACGGAACTGGTCTGGCACGCAGCGCAATCCAGACCACACATTCAAAATCCAACGGCCCATATTGAATCTACTTCGCGCATTATGATCGGCTACGTGGTTACCCCGGTGCGCGACGCGTGGACGCATCAGAGCCACACAAGTAAGATCTAATGGTCCAGATCTAATAAATCCTACGCTATTAACACAGATCCAACGGCCATGGTTATCTAGACTACGTGGCTACACAAGAATCATACGATCAAGATCTAACGGCTGATAAATGAAGATGAGGTTTAATGTTACCGTGACTACGTGGCTAGATCTAGGCCGCATATCAAAGATCTAACGGCTGACATCACATCAAATCAAAACTACTCTAATTAATCTGGACCGTTCATCTAATCCGACGGCTAAGGTTGAAGATGACGCTTACTGTTGAAGGGAGGCGTGGCAGAATCTGAGCCGACGATTGATGATCCGACAGTCAGCTGAGCTCGGCTCGGTGGTGATGTTGCGGCGGTGAAATCATTGTCGGAGAGGAAGAAGACGACGGCGGTGTGGGCGTTCCGGGCTCCCTTCGGCGACACGAGGTAGACGACTCGACGCGGCTTGGTGCGAGGGGTACTTTGGTGACCACAAACGCGGCGGAGAATGATCAACGGCGGCGCAAATAGTGGTGGAGCGTCTCGGGACTACGGCGAGCAATTGCGGGCGCGGTGGTGTGTCTCGGGAGGCGTGAAAGGTAGCAAATGACGCGGAAACCGAAGGGCTCACCGGCGAGATGCTCTAAGGGCTTTATAGCCTCGACGTGCGTGTAAGCGGCAAATCAATCGCTTTTCTACATTACCGGCAATGACGGCGGCAGTGGAAATGATAGCGATGACGTGGGCGCATCGGCATCGTCCACGCGGCGGAGATCTGACCATGAGGCGCCGAAAAACAAAGGCGATCTCACCGTCGATGTGGATCGAACGGTTGAGAGGCAACGGCGTTAGGGTTCTGCACTGCGGCAACGACAGAACTGCCCTGCCCATCACTATTCATAAGCTTTTCCCGAGATTTTCCAATAAAAATAATTCCCAAAATTCATTTAAATTATTTGGGGCACTTAAAATATCGTAAAAATTCTAGAAAAAATTCGAGAAAATATTTTTGAACATTTTGGACTCAAATAAAATATTTTCATTTATATTTTGCAAAAAATATTCATTATTTAATTAATTTAAAGAAGAAAGTTAAATTCGAGAAATTCCAATTGAATCCAAATAAATTCCAAAAATTCTCAAAAATTCAAAATAACTTATAAAATTCAAAATAGCCAAATTTTGGGATGTTACACACACCATCACATACTCATCAAACCAACCAGGTTGTGGCTCTCCTAGGGCATACGACAGTGGGTGGGTAGGCATCAACGCAAAGCGATCTTGATGGATAGGAATAATGGCCTCAAACTGCACCTGCACCTCTCGTGTCACAGGCTCTAAGAATTCAGACTCCATCTTTACCTCTTCGGGGTCTTCCTCCTCATCTAGCTCCTCTTCCATTTCTTTTTTAGTGACAAGCAGGGCTTCCTCCAGCTCTACTAGTCTTCCTCCTCATCCAGCTCCTCTTCCATTCCTTTTTTAGTGACAAGTAGGGCTTCCTCTAGCTCTACTATCCTCTTAGTAGCCATTATACGTGTCTCATGGAGATCATCATCAGCAACCCTTAGTGCTCCATAGACCAGCTCTAATTCCTTAGTGGTATCTTGCATCACCTCTTCTTGTGCAGTAGTAATCTAGACAAGTGGGCCACCATTGCATCATGTTCCTCTTCAATACTTGAGCTTTGTGCTACACTTCCTTGAGGATGGAGTCTGAACACCGTTTGCTTCAGTTCATCGCATGCTCATGGCAGATGCGTCACAATGCATGGCACGATGATTCTTAAATCCCAAAGTCGAAGGTAAGCCTCCTAACGATGATGTTGATGGGATGACTCACCTTAGTATCTTCTCTAGCACATATCACACTCTTACATATCATCCCACAATCCTTGATGTTGATGACCCAACTAATTCCTTTGTAGTGCGGCCTCTCGAAGCATTCAATCACTTGCAAAACTCTCTATAGTTCAGCAGCATATCAATCGGTACACTCACCATAAGACTGAATCATCCTCATCTAATAAAGGAAATCTATGGTAAGGCCTCCACTTAAACCAGTAGGGAAAGAGAAAAAAATTTCAGCAAAGGGACAAGAATAGAAGAATGAGATGAGTCTAGAGCGAAGTATTATTCAAATTAAGTTTTCTCTTTAGAAAATAATTTTGAAGAACCTAAAGAGACGACTAGTCTATCTAGGGCCAAGACCTACAGTTAATATAGCTCGGATACCACCTATGTTGGGACCTGAATATACAAATTCGGACACTTTGTGTATATCGCACTAGTCCAGGATCACGCCAGTGCACACAGTGGCAAAATATAGGAAATATCACAATCATACACAACAGAAATACAATAAAAGATATTATTTATTGAATATAAGATAGTTGATTGATCTTATGGCAGACTTTACATGATTATGCCATACAAGGCTTAAACTCCAATAAAAAACAATAGTGAATGAAAACTTCATAAATAGCCCATCAATATGCCACATACAACTAATAAGGTTCACACCCTAGAAATTCGCCTATTTTGGATACTTCTCCTCTAAAGCAAGTGTAGACTCTTCTTCAACTGATAATGTTTTTGTGGCAAGGGTGATTACATAAAGCACACAACAAGTTATGCGCAGAATGCAAGTCTATTATAACTATATTTAAGGCTTATTTCAAATAAATAGCTGTCATGGTTATTTTACAATAGAGAAGCATTTACTATTGAAAACAATAAATAGATTGAAATGACAGTAAAACAAATAATAATTATAAATAACTTTCAGGTATTTCTCAAGAATAAACTGACACACAACCTTAAATAAGTTTCATTACTTTCAATGGCACATAGCCTCCCTTTCCAAGTTTAGTTTGTAAAATCTAACTCTTAACTAAAATTCCTAAGCATTATCTATAACGGGGACATGGCTATCCAAATAGATTGATACTTTGCATAGGTTATACACTTTACCAATAAGATATGATCGATCTTATATTGTAGGTTATTACATGTAGCCATCGATGTGCGACTAAAAACAACATAACAAAATCTTTTGTAAACTCTATCCAACATAGACCCTTCCAGGAAGCTGAACTTGCTATTCCTTTCCTCATGCAGAGAAAAAGAATAGGAGGGACATATCGTTGGATGAGGAACAATCTTTGTTCAACATATGAGGCCATTGCACACACACCCTCCCCTGACCGCACACACAGTTTGCTCTTCTACCTGAGGCTTCATATGTCAATATTCGGTAACTTACTGAGTTAGATCTAACCTATAATAGACATATAGTTGTATGATTAGGCCAGTTCAATGGCTTGCAAGGTTAAGTCCTTAATTGACTGAGGCAAGACTTTCAAATTATTCACTCATAGAAATTATGTCACTCTCACTCACATATTAACCCAATGCCACATAGGCCCACCACAGCACATACCATCTCGCCACTTGCCCTAATCTAAATCATTTACCACCCTAGTTGATTATCGTACAACACATGCCATCAACAACTCAACACCATTGTGTGACAACACATGATACACCCTTTCACAAACATGTTCTATATTTCATTAGTCAAATTGAATTTGAACTTTAAAAAGATATAAATTGTTTGTGGCATGGCTAAGCAACTACACACGATCCTAGGCATAAAATATCATGCAGTAATTTAAAACAATATAGCATTTTTAAAACTAGGTTCACCATGATCAAAAGCATAACTTATCTTGAAATAGCTCCTGCTCTTGATCTCGACCTTAAGCTGGAATCAACGCTTCACCCTCGAACACTTCACACACTTCAATGTCTAAGCGAATAGAGAAAGAAACACCAAATAATTACAAATGAGAGCAAAGAATCTACAAAAATCAAATAAAATTCATTAGTAAATAGATCTTGAATTTACAAATTTTTAGAAACTTGAATCACCTCAATCGAAGCTCGTATGAAAAGGAACATGCGTTGAAAATTCAAATAAAAGAAAATATAAAAAAAAGAAAATCATAATTTCCCAATTTATTTTTCTAAAGAAAAATCGATTTATGATGTCAAGCCGGCATCAGCGATTAATTTTTCCTAAATTAAAATAAATCAAAGAATCTCCAGAGGCTGACAAGTGGGCCTTGGTCCATCGACTAAGTTCACAGTGGACTAAGTTCAGCATGACATCATAAGTCAATCATTCGATAGAAAAATAAATTGGAAAAAAATCTAATTTTTTCCTTTTTTGATTTTTCTTTTACTTTAAATATTTTGAGAGCTCATTCTTCTTCACATGAGCTCCAATTAAGACAATTCAAATTTCTAAAAAAACATAAATTAAGATCTATTTAATGGTAAATTTTATTTAATTTTTAGAGTTTGTTTGCTCTTTAGTTTTGTATTTATTTGGCATTTTCTCTCGATTCACGTAGAAGTCAATGTGCCTAGATTGCTCGAGGGTGAAGGGTTGATTTAAGACCAAGCTCTAGATTTAGATCAAGACTTTTTCCAAGATAAGTTGTGTTTTGATTATGTTGAACCCAATTTTATAAATGCTATATATTTTAAATTACTTCATGATATTTTATGCGTAGAACTGTTTTCAATTAGTTTGGGATCTAGTTATTCTATCTAATTGAATTATACCTACCTTGTCATTTGTATGCCATGTCTATTTGTCACCATAGGATGGATCATTATTAATTGGTTGCTATTATACGCCAATATGGGTTGATTAGATCTAGTGTAATTTGTTTAGCTATGCCACATACAATTAATATCTTCTAGAAGTGCAAATTCAATTTGATTAATAGAATATAGAAAATGTTTATGAGTGGATGTGTCATGCGTTGTCACACAATGATGTTGAGTTGTTGATGGCATGTGCTACGCAATAATCAACTAGGGTTGTAAATGATTTAGACTGAGGCATGTGGCAACGGGCTGTGAGCCGGGTAGCCCTGTGTGGCATTGATTGACATGTTGATATTCGGGTCCCAACCTAGGGTTAGGGTTCAGACGGCAACGGACTGGACCCAACTGGCTGGCGCACCGGGTCGGGATGATGTGATGCAGCCCGAGAGGAGATGAGCTAGAGTAGGCCGGCGAGATGGGCTAGGCTGAGGAATAGGAATGGGCCAACCAAGGATTGAACCCAAAAGCCTAAATCAAAGTCTCTAAAGAATTTCTGAATTAAAATAATTATAGAAATTGAATAAGTCCAAATAATTAACAAAAATACCTAGAAAAGTCCAAAAATTCCATAAAATATTTTGAGACATGTAAAACTCAATAAAATCTCTTTTTATAAAAGTTTATATAAACTTTGCACATATTTAAATATTATTTTAAAAAGGCTTAATTCAAATATATTATTTAAATTCCAAATAAAATCCGAAAATTTCAAAATTTCACAAAATCATAAATTACAATATAAAATCATTAAAAACCAAAATTTGGGATGTTACATTTGCCTTCTTAAGCAATTCATATTTTATAAGATCAATGCTTGCGGTGCCTTTTTTTGTATAGAAGAAGTGCAACTCTTTTTAGATGATTCTTGATTGCCTTCATTTCTGGGTAGTATATTTCAGTTAGTACATTTACATGTCCATATTGTGCCCTCTGTCTGGATGAGAGCTATTCGGTTAGTGCACCAAAAGTTGGATGGTTTTTATTTCTGACAGGAGGCGTTTGTCTCAGTATGCTGAGATAGGGTATATGAAAATTACACTGTGCAGTTCTCTGTTTTTTTTCTAAAAGAAAGTAACTCAGTTGACTTTGTAAGGATGCCCGGTGTTTTCTAATCTTGTGATTCCCTGTTTCTGCAGATGTTCCATTTGCTGCCAGCTGGAGGGATTTATTGGAAGAAACTACGGGACTTAACATGCATCTACTGGATTTGTTCTTTTGTATTTCTCATATACTGTGGAATGTACCCTACTACTTATTTCTTCTTCATCATTTGTGGTTACTTGAGCAACCATCATTTGAACTTCTTCATTCACCAGCCATATTATCTAGATGCATGTTTCATCATCATCATCATCATCAGATGGGCAACCATTGCGTCTGTGGTTACTTGGGGCAGCACTGTTTCTGCAGAATGTAAATGAAGATTGCCCAGAAATTCTATCCATGTTTGCGGAACGTGAATGAAGACTTGTACTGGAGAAAGTCTGTAGGATGCAGGATCATCAGAAATCATATCAATACAAACAACTTAATTAACTAATTGCCACTCCATTACAGCTAGCTCTCGTAGCTAGGCTCACGAGCCACCACGAGCGCTCGAGCCACTTTTCAAGCCGAGACAAGCTTGGTTTTTGGCTCTTTTATTAGTGAGCCGAGCTAAACTGCAATTAAGATTTAAGACCAAGCTTGGGTGAGCTTGACTTGAGTTGGCTCGGCTTGTTTCCAGCCCTAGTGGTATGATGCCTCCTTTCCTGATGGTGATAGCAACACATAGGGGGTGTAAAATGAATCAGATAGTTTATTTTATTTATTATATATATTTCGTATTGTAAAACAAATGTGGATTCAGATAGTATCCAGATTTTTGTGGTGGATACAAATACAAATATGGCCTGAGAAAATACGGTTGAATACAAATATGGATAATCTGGATCTGTCAGTTTTGTTTCCCTTAGCATCTAGCCCACTAATTTGTTTTGCATGTGTTGTGTTACTGTGTTAATTTTGCGGGTTTGACATGTAATTTCATATATTGGAACTCTATTTGTAGATGTTTGGAGTTTGAATTTCTTCTGTAAATCTTTGTTTTTTAGGATATTCGAATTTGACCAAATTGATTCAATATTTGATTTGCATTTGTATTCTTATTCATTTAAAAGTAAGAATACTAATGTGGTAAGGCTACTATTTGATCTGTTTTCACTCCTAACAATATGTCACAAGTAACTAGACACATCGTCTAGTAGGTGGGTACTGTACATGCTTTTTTTTTTTCTCCGACTTTGGTTTCCTGCCTGGTGGCAGGCTTAGTTTGCTTTATATTTTGGTCCCGTGTGTACTTGAAACCACATTAGAAATTGACTTTGGTTGACTTAAACTATAGTTATAAGAAAACACAGTTCGTTTGAGTTACAGTACATGATTCAAGTCTGTGATTCGTCTTTTTTCAATTTTTACTATAAATACGACCTATTACTCTAAACCGATTGGAATTCGAGCAAAACGATACACTGTTCGCCGCGGGATTTACTGGGAATCAGGCAGCTAGCTTGAAACCACGTTAGAAATTGGCTTGCGGCTTCTCAGCCAGAGCCGGAGCAGTTAGCCAAACGGTTTGAATCCAACATAGAAGCCACGCATTAGGCAATGGACCCTAGGTCTAGCTCCACCAACTTCAAGAGCCCATTATAGCCCGCTCCACCCTCGCTCCCTCCTACCGACCAACCGCCGCCGCCGCTGCCCGCCTCCGCTTCCGTCTCCCTGCCCTGCTCTGCCCGCCTCCGCTCCGGCCTCCACCGGCCGCCTCCATCCGCCGCCCGCCGGCAGTTCCTCGGCGCGGAGAACAGAAGGTATCCGTCGGCCCCTAAATCTCTAGTAGCGGAAAAAAATAAAATCTTTCTCGTCTTCAATTGTTTGTGAATTGTGATGAACGCACATGGTAGCAGCAGCAAGCCACCGTCTCCACTGTGCTTGTCCTCTTCTCCTATAATTTTGTGAGGGCACTGTACTTGACCTCTTCTCCTATAATTTTGTGAGGGCACTGTACTTGATAGTAGTACTAATAATTATATTAGACTAAAATTAGTCTTGTGTTAGTTTCACCATGAGTAGGGATGTAGCATAATGAAGAAGTTCTTCTTGGTTCATGTTCCTAAGTCCAGTGATGAGTCTAAAGGTAGTTTGTAACACCGAACAATTCAGTCCTCTTTAGTTTCATCATGAGTAGGTTTGTGCTTGCTTGTATTTTCTAACACTGAACAATTCAGCTGATCACCGCATGTCAGAGTACGTCTTGCTGAAAATCAGAAATTTCAAAAAATGACACCCAATTCGTGTGCCTTAACGGCTGTGTGTATGACATGTGGGTCCAGCTGAGTCTATGACTGTGGGCCAGGGTGTCAAATACTGAAACACAAATTTTAAAGGGTGTCAAATATTGAAATCTTTCGCTGAAAATTGCCCCTACGCCCAAGCTGAGTTTTGTAGACAAAAACATCCGATCTTGATTTCAAAAGCTGAGTTTGTGGTTTTTACTCTCAATCCATCTGAACATGGAATCGGAAACCTGTAATTTCAATCGCATTTGTTTGTTTTCCATTTGATTTCAAGAACGCCCAAAATTGAAATGTGGCCTAGCTTGACCTTCTATCCATAACGTATCCTGTGCACACAGGCCTTCCCGTGTACACACCGTGCACATCTACAATTTTTTTCAGAATTTTTCGTGACTTTTGTTAGTTGGTGTGCACGATGTGTACACGGAAAGTCCTGTGTGCACAGGATACGTTGCCCTCCTTCTATCGTTCAAGTTTTTTGTGGTTCGGAGAACCTGAGACTTTGTTCTACAGTAGTGTGTACTTCAATATATATAGCTTGGCATCACTGTCTTTAGAGAGTATGTGCACAAAAGTAACCTCATTTTGCGTTGAGTTCTATCACTGTCTTGCTTACAGAAAACGGCACAGCACAATTATATGTTGCTAGATGATGGTACCTAATACATGTTATTAGTGCAGATGCCAGAAGCTGAGTGGAACGATGAAAACACCAGAATTATCTGTGAACTCTTTGTTGAACAAGTTCGACTGAAATCGACCAATTACCCATCTCAATAACATTGGTTACAGCCAAGTTGCATCGAAGTTTCAACAAAAAACACAGTTACTTTATACGAAGAAACAGCTTAAAAATAAATGGGATAAACTCAAGGGTGATTACAGCATCTGGAAGAAATTGCTTATATTGGGGGAAGGTTTAAGTTGGAATAATGCAAGAGGAACTATTGCAGCCGACGATGATTGGTGGAAGAAGACAGATAAAGTATGCAATACTTACACTTTGTCATTAATTTCTTATTATATCAAATATGTTATCAGGTGTGAAATCTTTTGTTTTTCTTCACAGGAGTTGCCAGGTGCAAGAAGATTCCGCAAAGCTGGAATGCAAAATGGGGATTATTTGAGAGTGATGTTTGAAGATATACCCACTAATGGTGTGGATCATTCGCCACTGGCAGCAGGTAGTTTGCCACCTGCTCCAGACAGCTCTGTGAATATTGCGAATATTGATGGATCAAACAATGCTATTGTGAATCTTGATGGATCAGACAACAATGCTAATGCGAATCTTGATGGATCAGACAACAATGTTAAAGATAATGATTGCACTCAGCTAAACCATGAGTCTCCATTGAATAGGAATAAGAAAAGACCTATTGATGTTAATGCCAAGAAGAGTAAGAAAAATAAGACTGAAACTGCTTTGCTCATGCAAGCTCAATTGAAGCATATAGCAGAGTTGGCTGAGAAAGCACAGTCAACTTTTGAAAAGTTTACTTCCCAAGTTGAATCTCCAGGATCTGGCATTCAAGATGTCATGACATTGGTTTGTGAATGCGGAGCAGGGAGTGGAAGTGATGAACATTTCATTGCAACTGAACTGTTTGTCAATAGTGAACAAAGGGAAATGTTCTTGACTATGGCAACAGCTGAGGAACGTCTTGGATGGCTTAGAAGAAAGTACAATGCCAAGTATGGGACTTGAATAAATCATCCTAGGGCTTTTTTAGGTTCTGTCGTTAAGCTTCTCATCTTACTCATTTGGAGCTATCTTTCTTTGTATTGGATCCTAACAAGTTAACAAGTTACAAGTACGTATTAGATCCTGTGAAGTATGGTTGTCCACTTGTGATTGTAAAGGCTCATATATGAATGTGCAATTGTCCTTTGGTGTCACTTGTTTTCTATGACTGCTGTTGTACCTTAAAGCATAGTTTTTTGTTTCTAATTTTCTTAAGACATTAATCAATTATGTGTTTGATACAAATCGTGAGTTCTTGCAAAGTGACAGCTGTCAAAGTGCTGCATCTTATAATGAAGATCTTAAACAGATGGTGCTTTGTCAATATCAAACTTCTTCAAAACTTCGACGGAAGTAAAGCATTCGGAAACATCCATTTTGTGGCACCATGAGGGGAATTTGATGGTTTAAAATGTGAGATCTTATATCCATCTGATCCGTCTAAAAAAATCCGTTTGATCATTTTCCCTCTAATTCTTTGTTTTGCCTGAAGCAATACTACCTGCAAGAACCTGCACAGCTACAACATATCCAGATGCTGCAAACAAGAACTAGTACGGTCCTTGTGTGCAGTATGTAGCTTTGTTGCAAATCCCTGTCTAGCGTCGAGACTAACTTCGGCTGTTGGTGAGAGAAATGTAAATGACTGAAAGTTGTGTTTGTTCATTTGATTTGTTTCTGTCTTTTAAAAGGCACTTGATTGGTGATCCGTGAGCAACATGTCTCTGAAAGAGCTGAAGCAACTTCAAGTTCGACCCTGGAAAACCATTTCAAATATCTGTTGTGTTCTAGCAATCTCAGGTACCAATTACAAAGCTATTGAGAAGAATTTGGGAGGAACAGAGGAGATTTAGAGAAAGGAAACGACAATCACAGAGAAGGGAAAAAGAAGACAAGGTTGTTCTGGTTCTGCTCGTTCTTCTGTCTGCCTTTGGATGTCTCCTTTATACCCACAGTTGAAGCCCACATACGCTGCAGCCCATACAAGCCCATACAGGTCCATGACATTCCCCTCCCGTTAAAATGCGGCTTGTCCCCAAGCCGATGACTGGCACGCCAAAGAGGGTAAGGGACATCAGAGCAGCTGATCCAATGGCGAAGCCCTTTCCGATAACAGCAATTGTGTTTCCAGCAGCATCAAGTGCATCAGTTCTCTCAGGAATTCTGTAACTCATCCCTGCCATCTCAGCAATGCCGCCAGCATTGTCACTAATAGGACCATAAGCATCAATAGAAAGACCCGTTGCAATAGCGCTCAGCATGCCTATAGCAGCAACTGTTATGACATACATTGCAGCAATTGTGAAACTGGCATAGATGCCGACAGCGAGAGCAAAAATCGGAATAATAACCGACTTGTATCCTAGAGCATGACCGAATATGACATTAGTGACAGCACCAGTTCTGCAGGCATCCGCCACATCTTGAACAGGACTGTATGCATTGCTAGTATAGTATGATGTCACGTATCCCATAATCAAACCAGCCCATAGACCAATTGCAACACATAAGAACAATCCCCAGTTGGTCACTTCCTTTTGAGCACCAAAATTGAAGATCGTGAATTTATATGGGCGTGCCAACCAACTAACCAGCGCAATACCAACAATCATTAGTGCTGTAGAAATGATGAACTGCTTCTTTAGTGCTGGTTCAATTCCTCTCACAGCCTTTATCTCAAAGAAGCCAGTTGCAAAGTGTGTGGTAATCAAGCAAACAATAGTAACACAATCACCTTGTGTGGCCAGTAACATTTCTTGGATTAGCATCACCAATTGTAACCCTGTATTCCTTGCCACCTTCAAGTCATTCTCAACTACTTGCTTCTGCATGGGAGCTAAATTTCCAACTAGCAGTTTGGTCACAAAGCATCTCAATGTAGGTTTGTGGACAATCATCATGCCACATCAAGACCCATCCGAACCCCAAAGAACACGATCATTGCACACGAAGTGGTCCAAGGAAGCGAAACGAATCGGTTCGTTTGTTGCAATGGTGTGACTCCCCTTGTCTAATCATCACCATCTTCTTGTCACACATGGGTGGTGGCCATGGTTGTAATAACCCCGGCAACCTTGGACGATGCATGATCACGGGCGGAGGTATGTTCCAAATGGAGGTTGAAAGTTCGAGCCTCTACTAAACAGATGATTTTCCAGTAATGTCCTCTGTGTATCTTCAATCCATAATACAATGTACAAATGGAACAACTCCTTTGCATCAACACCAGCTTTAATAGGGCAAATGTTCCAGCTAGCAAGATCCCCCAGTATGCGATTCTCTTGATGGCTCAATGTGGCAGTGTCATGACTCTTCATTAGTACTGGCAACAAAAGCTCATAAACAAAATTCAGCCAATCATCAGTTGGGGTCGCAACATCCATTTTATAAGAGAGATACCTCAGCTTCGTGTAGGCATCTGAAACCCCATGGTATAACGCAAATTCTGTCAACAACCATTTCCAAGAACCCTTCTGATGTATGAAAATCTCCAGCTTAGAAAATATCTGCAAAATATTTGTTCCATGCTTCCATCTGCAAGTGCTTTTCGCTATGTCCAGAGGACCTGGCTTCACTGTCAGTAACAAAGGTGAATCACACAGTGTCTTGTTATCCCCATAAACCCGCACGAAGAAGTCCCCTGCAATAGTTGGCACGAACTCAAGGCTAAGGCATCCATCTTCTGCCCATCCATTGTAACGAAAATCCACGAACTCCACAGTGGAGCCATTTCCATAAGACCCTGACACCCTGAAGAACTCATTGCCAGGCATGTCGGTCCCTCGCGCGATGTCGTTTCCGAAGGCATCTTTAGGTTTAACTGACAGAAATGCCTTTGATCCGGCGACGATGTCTTGTAATACATCCAAGAAACCGGGAGGCAGCGGATGCACGCCGCCGGCCGTGACCGTGAACGAAGGGATGACACGCCGACGCCAAACGCCCCTCGCCGAAAGCAAGACGAATTCCCGGCCCTCATGGGAGCGAAGGTGATGTTCCAAGTCGCAGGATCTTCCTCGAGATGCGAACTCGTCGGTGAGGTAGGGCTGTTGCCTTTCTTGCCGTCTCATGACACGAAAAGGACACCGAGCGCCGGGCGGCATTGGCGTCCTTCTCCCCGGCCGGGAGGTCCAGGTCCTTGATCATGATGACCGCGGTGTCGCCGGCTCGGAATGCCGCCTTGTCGTCCAGCCAACTGAAAGCGAAGGACGGCACGGGCGCTCGGCGTCCAGGTCCTTGCTGAGAGGAAGGTTGTGTTAGACACGGCGTCGAGCACCTGGTTGGTGTTGTGGTGTCGAGGCTGCTGTTGATGATGTCAAGGAGGATGCCACTCCTCGGAGGCATTTCCTCAAACACCTCACCTACGTGATACTGCTGCACCTCCTTCCCCAGGATCTGCACGAAGAAATCGTCATTGTAGCCATCCTTCATCTTGGCATTCAGCTCGGCCACGAACCCCGGCTTGAGCGAGTCGCCGTAGTCCAGAAACCTCGCCGTCACGTCGTACTCCTGATCCCACCGGTCTCCTTGCCCCGGCTGCACCCAGTGCCCCGGAGCGAATCCCGCCTTCAGCCGCACGTAGTCGGCGATTCCCTCGATGAGCCCGCCGTTCGCGTCGCCCTGGCCGTCCCACTGCCACCCGTGCGTCACCTCGGTCTTGACGTCGCCGGAGTGGACGCCGACGTACTGGGCGCCGAGGTGGATGCCGTTGTTGATGGTAAAGGCGACGCCGCCGATGTCCTCGACGCCGTCACCCTCGTCGTCGGGCTTGCGGTCGGCGGTTGCTTGTTGCAGTGTCGTGGCCAGCGCGGAGCCGACTTTGTTCGTTGCGGTGTTGTGGCTAACTAGGAGTTTCTCAGTGGTTGCCGCCGTCATGGATCGCACTCTGCTCAACTCGTCGATCAACTTCTCGCACAGCCCGATGATCCGGTCACTCGTTACCCTTGCTCTCTCAAAAGCATCGACCATGATCGGATCGAGCAGCTCGATACCAAATGTTGTGTTCTAGCAATCTCGGTACCAATTACAAAGCTATTGAGAAGAATTTGGGAGGAACAGAGGAGATTTAGAGAAAGGAAACGACAATCACAGAGAAGGGAAAAAGAAGACAAGGTTGTTCTGGTTCTGCTCGTTCTTACATCGCCTTTAGATGTCTCCTTTATACCCACAGATTGAAGCCCACATACGCTGCAGCCCATACAAGCCCATACAGGTCCATGACAATATCTGAGCCAGGAAGGTATTTCTCTCCTTGACTTCATTCCAGTTGCATTCCAGTTGCATTCTTTCAAAATTTTTGGAGATAGAGCTTCAGAATGACAACATGAGCCTCAGAACCAAGGTACAGGGGTGGATTCAAGCCCCTGGCAGGGTGGGTTTCAGCATGGGGTATGGTAATATTAGCAGTGTATAGCATTGATAGTTTTTGCCTAGCATAGGGTAGCAGTGTGTCATATTTTAGTTTTAGAATATTAGCATGTTTGAGTTCAGCACGGGACATGGCGAAATCCTGGATCCGCCATTGTCAAGGTATATACGCATGATTTCCAGAATCAACTTTGTTGACAACTAGCTAGTCGTCAAAGGAAATAACAGTCTTCAGACGTATATTCGCAGATCATTCTCTCTATTGATAATCTTCAGATTGCAGAGGGAGGATCGAGCAGCAGTTGACCATCGGCAAATCTGGCACGAGGCTGAACCCGTTTGCTGCGCTGGACATGAAGCTCGCCAGAGCCCACTGACCTGAACTCATAGTAGAAGAAGCTGGCGGTATAATAGGCTAGCAGCTATCTTGCTAGCTATAGAAGCTGTCAGTGTGACCTCTGAAATGTTGCTGTCATCCATCTAGCTTATAATATTGTCGACCGACTATGTAAATCCGGACTCTCTGTATATACTGTGCTAGTCCAAGATAATGCTAGTGCACACAGTCTCAACATAGATAAATATTATAATTATACACAGCGGAAATGTAATAAAAAACTTCATATATTAAATAATACATGTTGAATGACCTTATGGTCGACTTACATGACTATACCTCGCAAAGCTAAACTATGAACAACAAATTAAACTGCAACAAAATGTAAACATAGATAAACCTCTCAGTATACCACAAATAACTGACAAGACTCGTATCCTAAACATTTGTCTCTTTCTAGTGCTCCTCCAAAACTGATGTGACTCTTTCTCAATTGGTGATTTTGTTATTCGCAAGAGCGTGTACATAAAACACTCAATAAGTTGTGCACAGAATGCAATTCAAACATAATTATATGCAAGGTTTATTCCAATGAAATGGCTAATATGGTTGTTTTGCAGTAAATCAGCATTTATAAATAAATAAAGTAAATAGATAGAAATAACAGTAAAACAAATAACAATAAATAAAAACTTTCAAGTATTTCTTAAGAGTAAATTGGTTTCCAGTCCTAAATCATATTTCCAACTTTTCAAATGCATCCAGACTCCTTTTCCAAGTTATCATTTATAAAATCTATCCCTTAACTGTAATTCCCAAGCATTGCTTAATACATGAGCATAGCTATCCGAATAGATTTTACACTTCGCAGAGGTTATACGCTTTACCCATATAACTTGATCGTCTCTTTGTGCAACGTCATTAGCACACTTCCTTTAGTGTGCCGCAGAGAAATCATAACAAAGGCTTTACAAAGCTCTATCTTAACCCAGTACTAGCTACTAAGGTTTCAGTACTGAAAGGCTATAGCCACCACAATAGGGGCCCCTCTTACTCCATGTGAATTGAACCGTATAACTCGGGACTCACACTACCGCTAGTAGTGCCAAAATAAAGACATTGTAAATTAATCAGCTAGGTCTGTCCTATTCCAGACATGAGCTTGCATGTTTACTCAGGTCAAATGCTTGCAAGGTTAAGTCTTTAGGTTAACTGAGGCAAAACTTCCACAATCCCTCTGCCATTCTAGCCCACCTTGGCATACTGCCCTTTGCCACTTGCCTCAATCTAAATCATTTACCACCCCAGTTGATTACCATGCACCATATACCATCAACAAGTCAACATCGTTGCGTGACAACCCGTCACTATAACTCAACATCATTGTGTGATAACATGTTCCATATTCTATTAATTAAGATAAATTTGATATTTCAAAAGACATGAATCATGCATGGCATGGCTAAGTATACTACACATGGTTTAACCAACCCACGTTTGTATCTATTAACAACCAACTAATAATGAACTATTCTAGGGTGATAAATAATCATGGCATACAAATAACAAGATAGGTATAATCCAATTGGGTTAAATAACTAGATCCCAAACTATTTTGAAAACAATTCTACACATAAAATAACATATATAATTTAAATCAACATAGCAATTTTATAAAACTAGGTTCAGCATGATCAAAGCACAACTTGCCTTGGAAAAACCTTTGTTCTTGCTCTAGACCTAGTTTTTGGTTCAACAATTCCTCCTCAAATGAAATAAATACCAAAATAGGGAGCAAACAAATTCTAAAAATTAAAAAAATTTCACCATTAAATATATCTAAATTTTATAAATTTTTAAAAATTTGAATCACCATAATCAGAGCAAGTATGAAAAAGAACGGGCTCACGAAACTTTTGATAAATAAGAAAACATTAAATAATTAATTTCTTGAATTAAATATATACTAAAAATCCAAATTATTGTGTCACAATTGATGTTAGCATCGAAATTAAGAAATCCACAAAACCATGGTGTAGGGTCGAGGATGCGCCTAGAGGGGGGGTGAATAGGCATTTATAATAAATCGATTGCTCACTAATTCAATTCGCTCTAATCAACCCCTATGTCAAAACCTAATCAATTTATATATGCGGAAGCGATAAATCGGTTTTGACAATTAAGGCCTAAATCAACTAGGCTCACTAGTGCACTAACTAAATTATGTCTCTATGTATAAATTGCTAAACTGATCAAACAATTAATACTAAGCAATTATAATTCAAGCAATCAATAATATGCAAAAGGTAAATACTTGAATGTAAAGAGACAAGGACAACCGATGTTTTTCCGTGGTGTTCGGAGACTTGCTTGGTCTCCCTAGTCCACGTTGAGGCAAGCCCACACTTGGACCGGCTCCCGCTCGAGCACTGCCTCTTTCCACTAGTCGTGGTTTTCACGCTATGCCGTAGGCTCAACCCGAATCTTCACAAACTTCGCCGGGCTTCTCACAACCTTGAGAGCTCCGCGCCGACGCCTCGCTGTCTAGGAGTCGGCAACCTCCAAGAGTAACAAGCCGCTCCTTCGCTCGAACTTCACCGCACAACGAATCGCTCCGGTGATCACCAAGTGCAACATATGCACAAGGCCTCCTCAAGTGCAACACATGCACAAGGGGCTCTCAAACCACTTCCTAATTGCAACACATACAATTAGTCTCACTCTTAAGCTCAAGATGCAAATGGAGAGGGCAACACATGCACACTACTCCCACACACACCAACCATCGCCTTGAAGCCCCCCAAGGGGGTATTTATAGCCCCACAAGAAAACTAGCCGTTTGGGGGCAAAATGGGCGAAAATCAGAAATGCGGTACTCAGCCCTCTAAGGGCAGTGGTAGAGTGGCCTGACCTCAACAGGTCGAAGCGGTCATATTTATGGTACTACCGCCCTCGAGGCAGTAGAGACCGACTTTGATAGTACCCCTTAGGGCCCTAGAGTACCGCTCAAGACAAAACCAAAAAATAACTCCTCTGAAATAAACCTCACCAAGCAACTAAAGCCGGTAGTACCGCATTTCAGATACTCGCCCACATTGCTTAGAGTACCGCCCATTCGAGAAAACCAAATTTAACCCGAAAAGCATTTCTCCAAAAATCGAAACCCGTTCTTTGAGCTTCTAGATGATCAACACATGATCATGGACATGTGCAAAACACATTTGCACCAATTTAGCTCATGCTCAAAGAATTTCAACCAAATTACGAAAACTCATTTCGCAATCAACTCAAGATCTATTTGTAAAACGTATTAAGCAAATCAAACTCGAGTTTATGAGATTAATCCCCCTAGCCATGTGAAGGTCAACACAAGACCGGTCAACTTGCCAACACCGTTGCAAGCCCCACTCACATGCTCTCGGATTCCTGACTCATAAACCTCAGTTTATTCGCACAACGAACTTGCAAATAACGCAATAAACACATTTCATGCTTGAGCACTACTCTTTGCAACACATGCAAAAGTCTAGCTCCAAGCAACACCAAATCAATGTGCATGAACTCTCTAATTGCAACACATGCAATTCTCTAGTCCCATGCAACCACAAATCAAACTTCAACTAAAAACAAAACCATATCACATGTATGAGCTCTCTACTTGCAACACATGCAAGCCTCTAGCACATACAAACCACGAACACATAAAATCATGCTTGAGCTCTCTCCTTTTGCAACACATGCAAAACTTAGCTCCAAGCAACCACACGGTTTTATAAAGATTGTTTTCGAACCAAAACATGAAGCTTCAACATTCACAACACATGCAAAAATGAACTTCACACAAAAGCCAACACATATAGCTTATCCTATTTGCAACACATGCAAATCAAAGCTACTTGCGAAAACCAAATCCAAATGCTCTTCCTCTTTGCAACACATGCAAATCGGAGCATAAACCAATAACAACCAGGCATAAGTTTAACCCATTCGCAACACATGCCAAATGGTTAACCCTTATGCAAAAACCAAATCAAAATATGATTTGAGCTTGAGTGAACGCGGATTGAGATCACCAACACATGATGAAGCTCAAACTAGGGAACGACCCCTCTTAATAGCACGGCGATAAAAACCTTAAACTCAAAGACTACAAAAGTCCTTAGCCTATCTAGTTATACCTTCGCCGCCGCACGCAAGCAATCCCCTTTGGGGTCTTTATGATCATCGCTTTGATACTCCCCCGGGATCATCACTCGACTCCTCTTCTTTATCATCTCATCCATCTTTGGACCTAACTCAATCACAACTCATAAAATAGTTAGTCCAAGATGCATGGTTGTCTCAATTATCTCTTGCCCTCCATTAACACATAATGGATGCCTTTAGATCAATTGAGCACAACCTAAATCAATTGAAATGATGATTTAAGTGTGTCTTAAGTACAATAATGCAACTCATGCTTTATTATACTTAAGAACTATTCATTGTCCTCAATTAATCACGGAACACTATCAACACATGATGAAATATTCTTTAATGATTAATAAGACAAATGAATTCAATTTAAATTATCATTTAAATTGATATGAGTATATATTAACTACACAAGTTTTTCATATACTCATGTTGATGAAAAGTAATGATCCATAATGTGTGAACTATGTGGAATTGATCATTACTCTAAGTCATCGACTATAGAATACACCCCACATGTATATGTGTATAAGTATGATTGACTTGGATATAATATGCACATATTCAATTTGATCGCATTGGAGTATATCCTATGTTACCATGAGTATACTTATAACTAGGCAATACAAATATATACTCAAGGATTTAGTTTCTTTGTCTTGATCCTTATATGTGTCAATAAGAATTAGATCAATACAAAGAGACTTTCAAGTTAAACTACAAACTCCCCCTAAGTGTGTGCATCCATGTAATATATGGATTGGGAAACATGATGCACATTTTGTGGTTAATATAATGGGGACATTCATACTTTAACTTGACTCCAAAGTATGCAACTAATACTAAGATGAATATGCAAACATACCTTGGGTTTTCTATTTTTCAATGCGATGAGACTAATCAAAGATATTCTAAATAAACAAGTTAGTCTCGATATAAGATTTGTCATTAATAATAAAATCACATTAAATGGATAATCTCATTATTAGATTTGTCATTAACACCAAAACTATAACTAATGAAGGTTGAACTTACACATGGGCTTGACACATGACAACGATCCATGGACCATGTCCACCATCCGACTGCGGTCTACGGTGGATTGATTCCACTGCATAGTCCAATCGACAGGTGGGACCCGCAGCCTGCTGACTCAATGTGTGATGCAAGAACCAACCGAACAGCCACATTGGCACCCCTGCTGATGCAGTGCTGACCTAGCTATAGCGTGGCTTCTACGCATCACCCACTAGGTCCTCCACATCAGCCGGCGGTGTGCAAGACCCTAGGGTCATCATCGGTGAGCAAGCCAGGGTCCTACGGCTAGATCTCATCATTGCGGTTCTAATTACATGCTTACCTTCTCCTCTGGCACACGAAATCAACGGTGATAGCTCCTTCTCTGACAACGACAGCCTCATGAAACTGCAGTGTTTTGGCGAGATTTTGACCCGACTGACGTGCGCACGAGACAAATCTTGGCAAGGCAAAGCGATCAACACTAGTTTTGAGATCTAGTTTCAATGGATAGAGGCGAATCGTTGACTTTTTGCTCATGGTGGCGCACAAAGAAAATGTGAAACCGATGAAACAACGACGCAAGGCTAGAAATTGATCTAGGATTTAGGCTAAGCATGTCTAAGCAAACCGAGTGCGCACCTTATGAAGGCTTATGTGCCTCGGGTTTGGCTGACATCGAACCATAGTCCACCATTACTACGAACAAAGTCTAGGACAGACTCGAAAAGACGACGACACACGAACTAACACGTGGCACAATGAACGGCCCGATGAGCGCTGACACGGCGTAGATCCAATTAATCACGTAGTGCATCCAAGGGACACAAACTCAAAGAGACCTAAACCACTAGGTCTAATCCCACATGCTCAATTAAGATCCAACGGCCCATAGCCCAAGTGCTACGTGCCACAACGCTAACCACATGATCATGTTCCAAAGGCTACTGTGCTAGGGTTCTAGTCCACTCTCGCCCACTCAATCCGAATACAACGGCCCTAATTGACAGTACATGGCTCACGACTGTAGTCAAAGATGGGCTGGGCTAGCGCAGAAAATAGGATGGACTACCAAGGTTTTGGCTCAAAATTGTTCTATAATTCCCAAAGCTTTTCTAAAAACTAATTTTGATAAATGGATTAATTGGATAAGGTAGTAAAAATATCATAAAAATTCTAGAAAAATTCTTTAAAATATTTTGAGACATTTAGAACTAAAACAACATACTTTTGGCAAAACTTTATTTAAACTTTCCCATTAATTAAATAGTTTTCATAATAGGCCATATTCAATAGTAATAAATAAATCCAAATAAATTCTAAAAAATCTCAAAAATTCAAAATTCACAAAGTACATAAATAACAATATTGAAATATTTTGAGATAATTTTTGTGATGTTGCAATCCTCCCCATTAACGGAATCTTGACCCCGAGATTTAGGGATGACTAAGTTATAAATTGGGAAACTCTACCTTCAGATCTTTCTCACGCTCCCAGAATGCTTCGCTTTCTACATGATTACTCCACTATATTTTGAAAAAGTGAATTGACTTGTTTCTGGTCTTATGCTTCATAATATCCAAAATCTTAATCAGCTGCTCTTTATATGTCCAATCTTCTTACAGCTTAATTGCTTTTAACAATCTCTGCTCTACTGGCGTTCTGAGACACTTCTTACACTATGACACATGGAACATATCATGCACGCCTACCAACAACTGAGGCAACTCTAACTGATAAGTAACCTCCCCAGTTGATTTTGAACGCCTTGTCTGACACTATCTTCATTGGCACACCATATAAGCACAAAATCCTTTACATATATAGCTCTGCTAAGCGATCTCCCGAAAATGTAGTCTTAACTTGTATAAAATGTGCAACCTTGGTCAAACGACTAACGTTGACCCATATAGAATCATACCCACTCTAGGTTCTAGGCAAATCCATAATGTTATGGATTTTATTACCTGTTTGCCTTCCGCTTCCACTCGGAAATCTTCAATGGCCACGACAATACCAACTGGTCTGCTGCATTACCTTTACTCTCTGACTGACATTTCATTAAGCAACATATTTAGCAACCTTACACTTCATATTTGGCCACCAAAACCTCTCATTGAGATCTTGATACATCTTAACACTTCTTGGATAAATCAAATACTTCGAATTATAAGCTTACTCAAGAATCAACTGCTTAATCACCTTTTTATTAGGCACACAAATTTGACCTTTGAACCACATAGTACCTTGTTCATCCAAAGTGAAATCCTTGGCTAAACCTTCAGCCTTCTTGAATTTGATTATGTTGATCTTTTTATTGTCCTTTTGACCTTCTCTAATATGATCTTCTCACGTTGGCATTACTTCCAAAGTAGCTAGAAATCCTTTTGAATCAACTTCCAACTTTAGTTTATGAAGTTCCTTGCATTACTCGAACTGATCCTCCTGATCTAGTAGACTAGCATTGTGACTTTTCTAACTCAAAGCATCAGCTACTACATTAACTTTTCCAAGGTGATAATGGATTCCAACATTATAATACTTTATAAACTCTAACTATCTTCGTTGTCTCATATTGAGATCTGGCTAAGTAAAGATATACTTTAAACTCTTATAGTTCGTATATATCTCACATCTATTTTCAATTAGGTAACGACACCACAAATTCAAGGCATGCACACGATAGCTAACTATAAATCATGCGAAGAATAATTCTCCTCATGTAGTTTCAACTGCCTTGATGCATAAGCAAGAACCTTGTCATTTTGCATCAATACACATACAAGTCCTTATCTAAAAGCATCACAATATATAAAAAAGGTACCCTAAATATCTGGCAACAATAACACCAATGCTGTCATTAGACGTTTCTTTACTTTTTGAAAACTTTTCTCGCACTATGGCATCTATGCAAATTTCTTCTTTTTTTCAACAACTGCGTAAATGGTTTAGCAATTATTGAAAATCCTTTGATGAATCAATGGTAATATCCTGCCATCCCTAGAAAACTAGGAATTTAGGTAATTGACTTCGGTTGTTCCCAATGCAACACTGCTTCAACTCTGCTTGCGTCAACAGTAACTCTTTTAACAGTCATCACATATCCAAAGAACTCAACTTCTTTTTATCACAGTTGCTAAACTTGGCATATAGCTGTTGCTCTCAAAGCTTCTCTAAGCCTGATCTCAAATGTTCCACATGTTCTTCTTCGGACTTGGAGTAGACAAGAATATTGTCTATGAACACAATAACAAACTTACACAAATATTCCATGAAAACTTTATTCATTTGTTTATGAAATATGTAGGAGCATTGGTCAATCCAAAAGGTAAACTCATAATATCCACATCGCATAGAGAATGCGGTCTTAGATACATCCTTACGCATCTAATCAATCTTTAATTTATGATATCCTAATCAAAGATCTATCTTGAAGAAGACTCAGCTCTCGTTAACCCGACCAAACAATCATCTATCCCAGGTAGTGAATACTTATTCTTGATTATCACTTCACTAAGCACATAGTAATCAATAGACATCCTTAAGCTCCTATCTTTCTTTCTAATGAATAGAATAGGCGTGCCCCATGTAGATGAATTAGGTCTAACGAAACCTTTCTCTGAAAGCTCCTCAATGTGCTTCTTCATTTCCACTAACTCATCGGTAGACATCCGATAAGGCCTTTTTGATGTTGGTGCTGTATCAGACACTAACTCAATAACAAACTCAATCTCCCAATCTGACAGTGTACCAAGCATATCATCAAGAAAATGTCTGGGCATTCCCTGATGATAGGCATATCTTCCAAGCTGACAGCTTTCACACTGAAAATTGTTAACTGACCATCATCACGCACGTATCATTATCAGCATCTACACAGGGTGAATATTCAGAGAGACATCTAACCCTTCATTTATTATTAATGCTTTTATTACAAAACACAAAACCTCCCATACCCACATATCATCCTTTCCTTTAGCAAGAGAATTCTTACATGGATTTTTCAACTAATCACTTTCCCTTACAAGTGCAGGCATGACATCGTATAAGGTAGCATCCTCGTTCCATACATCCTTGGTAGCGTTCTTATTCAAACGCCTCTTCTTCAACCACTTCTTCGAACAAGCTACTTTTGATATTCCACCGCTTACTCCAAGTGTTATGAACTTCACTAAGGTGACTTTCAGAATGGTTGTGGCTAGCGAAAACACTTGATCCTTTCGTGGGCATTGTTTAATCAAATGACATCTCTCATGGCAGTAATAGCTCAAATGTTTCCATCGTTGTGCCTTGTTGGGCGTAATTTCGGGCACCACATTGCTCTTGCTGTGAATCCCAACTTGATGTTTCTTAGGGCACTCCCTGGCCCAATTGTAACACCCCGGCAACCTGTGCCCCGAATGTTATACCCTCTAGCACTAACAATTACAAGTCACTAAGAATAAATATTAGCAAAGCAAGCGAACAACTAGGAGGTTGTCGAATTTATTAAAAAATTCGGCAGCACCTCCCCTAAAACTAGGATATCCACTCAGAAGACAAAAGAGACAAATCAATCCAATAACAATAACCATATCAAGCATATGCCTCTAGGAATCTAATCAAGACATTCTAGCAGTTAACTTCTAGCAACTATTAACTTAACATCACAGAGATCATAGCAACCACCACATAATTATTACAGGACAGGAACTCATTAAACATAACCGCAAACAACCCCTTACAAGAATTTTCATGAGCCATTAAGATCAGAACTATAAATCAACATGTTGGAAGGGTGATGATGCAAAATGTGATTGTGCTACTATCCCCATCCATGCATGCCGGCTTCAAAGCACCTAGAAACATTAAATAACAAGCGTGAGTTCAAACTCAGCAAAGTGCAACAATAAGGAAAAGTAATGAATTCAACTGAATTACATTTACTTTAGAATTTAATGTAGCCATTACTAAATTGAAGTTATCAAGTACAAGAAGCAGTAACTAACTCCACTTACCACAACCAATTCAACAATGTAAGTAAACCCTACGCAGGCCTCAATAATCATTCCTGGATGAGTCCACGACTCAATCCTCAACCTGTCACTTCCATTCTCATCAATTAACATTTATCAATTGCAACACAGTGCAATGCAATGCTTTTATGCTTTCATGCTCCAAATGCAACCTTTTAGCCTATACTGGTATAGATGAGTGCACACCCGTCGGTGTGCACCCTCTCATTCCCAACCATCCCGTGGCGAGGCCTACTCTTACTGACTCGCTCCCATCCGTGGATGGGACTACGAGGTAGGACTTTTGTACTCACTACGTGTGAGTACAGAGGCCCACATCAACATAGGTCGCCTCTTCCTTTTATGAATGCATAAATGCAAATGATGCTTATAAACAATTCATACATGGCATCATAATTATTTGCTCCTAACCACGACCAAAAACATAAACATAAACATCCCATGGAAATCATCATCTGTATGTTATAGAAATTGTTATTTTCAGTGTCACAATATGCATTTACATAACAAGGCAATCAAATCACTTAACATTCTCATAACAAGGCAATCATCCTACGAGACGTGCTCATAACATAATTTAAACCATAGTATGCAACTAATCGTAACGCGAGCATTCAACTCATTCTCCATAATAGCAATGTAAAGGTTGCACTTGCCTTTAACCTCGGGGATAAACTGACGGCCCATTGCGGTATTAGAAACCTCCAACCCTAGAGAACAACAACCAAGATAGGGCAAGGCACGATTGTCACATTCACAAACTTATCGGAAAATTAAAGAAGCATGATTAAATAAGAGTATAATAGCACACTACTCGATATGGGACTTTATACGTTTGAGAAATAACAATGGCATAAACAATTTTAACCCTTTTTCTCCATTTTAAAGCATACAAAACTCTAGTGATAAACATTACTCCCTGTCCCAATAATACACAACTCTATCATCATTAATCAGCAGTCATTCGCTTAACCAGCTATATATATATATGCATTCCGAGAGCACTTCAAACTGCAAGTACGGACATACTAACGATGGTATGCATAGAGCCACCTCAGAGTTCAGATAACATCTTGCCAAACAATCCAACTAACACTCATCAAGTCAAAATAAGGTGTAATATCCCAAAACTTTTTACCAGGGTTCTTGGCCGAGATTGTTTTTGTCTTCTTAAATCCAAGGATTTATTGCAGAAGGGCAAAAGATTTGTCGTCTCGCAATTTTAAGAGCTTAGCAAAAAGTTTCGAGTTTTGCCGAGTGTTTATTGGAAGGGTGTTTTCTTCGGGCCGTATATTCTCTGCGGCCAGTTTTACTCGGAGAAATTTTGGTTTCTTCAAGGAGTTATTGGTTAGTTGTGGTTGTGTTCTTTAGAGTGTTGTGTAGCTTTAGCATTTTTCCCTAACCTTATAAGCTACTTCAACCAAGAAAGACCTAGCTGTTCTTTTTCCTCACTTCCACTGCAGTGCGCCACTCTTTCAGCCTTCTCCTCCTGCGATTTCCAGCAGTGCCACTCCTGGTTCCTCCTCCACCCGGCAGCACCACAGCCAGATGGAGCAGGCGATGGCCGGCGCCTCCCCTGCTGGCTGCTCTCCTCCAGACGGACCAGCTCCTCCCCTCTCTTTCTCCTCCATGGGCGACCCACCTCCAGCCCAGCCTTGGCGCCTCCGGCCTGCTCCGGCCAGCCGGTGACCTTCCCCCTCCCACGGCGAGCTCCTCCTTCCCAGTGTGGCAAGATCTCCCCACCTCCTTCTTCCTCCATGTTCCTTTGAGGTAAAAACCCTAGAAATTTGGGGGTGAGGTTTCTTGCATACATGGTGTTTGATGAAATGCTTGGCTAGGGTTCCTGTTTTTGCAATGCATTTAGTTGGGGAATGGAGAGGCTAGAGAAATTTGGGGGTTTTCGGTTCGGGCAGATTTCTGTCCTTGGTTAGAACTGCAATTTGAAAATTTTGCATGCATTTCCTGGGGGTTTGGCTATAACAAAAGTTGTAGATAATCAAATTACCTTTCAATGAAGACTGGAATCGCTAAATTTCGTTAAACCGTTTAAAAGTTATAGCTATTTTACCACGTGCTGTCCAGAACGCGTTATTTTTGCGGCTGTCTGCTGTTCATCACGAATTTGAGAATAATCGGTGCTTTTCCCGGTCGGTCGGCTATAGAAAAGTTGGAGATAATCGAATTATCTTTCAATAGCGACTGAAATCACTAAGTTTCATTTATCTGACTAAAAGTTATGGCTATTTTACCGAGTGCTATCCCGGGTTGGCAGATTGCTGTTTTTGGGATTTAGGAGTGGGTTGCGGTTTACTTAGTTATGAGTCTTGTGTTGAATTATGGGCGTGTTTTTGAGTGGGTTATATCCATGTGCAGGTGGTGTGACCCCCGGGTGTGGCAACTTCGCCTCGCCACACCGTCTCGATGAGTTGAAGGCAAGTGCGTTGTAGTGAATGTGGCATAGCTGGCTATTATGTTTTTGCAATGTTACCGTTATTCATGTACTACTTTATTATTGTCATGCTTGATTTTGCAGGCAATATGATGAATGAGGATGGTTAAATGGTTATGCTATTATTGAAAACAAGTTTATTTGCAAGTGTAACCCGTATATCTCTTATAGGCTAGTTAGTTGATTGCTTGTGTTATTTATATGCTTATGCTATGGCTGCATTTGTGTTTATAAGCACGTCTAGTGGGGTAATTGTCTTTTGATGAAAAGGTTGAGTAACCGGATGCCAGTGCATCGTTGATTGAAAAGAATTAGTGTTGAAAGTTGAAGGTTATAACATTTGGCGATTATGAAGAGCCATCTTTGAGATATCATACTATTATCACTAGTATGAATGGATAATGTGACTAATGAAGTAAGGAGGTTGGATTAATAAGAAGGGATGATTTGGCGATCATGAAACTGGATTATGACTTTAATGGGAGTATTAATGATAATTGTGACCATGTAGATATGAGTGTCGAGAATAAGAATATAAGAGTTGAGAAGATGAATAAGAATGTTGGGAATGCGGATATGAGTATTGATAATATGGATACAAATGTGAGAAATGAATGTATTTTGCAAATTTGTTTATGTCTATTGCATTTGTGCATTCATGATGGAAGAGGCGACCCATTCGATCACGGGCCTCTGTGCTCACATGTAGTGAGCACGAAAGTCTACTCGTAGTCCCATATACGTGGTTGTATGGGGAGCGAGTCAAGAAGAGTAGGCACCCTCCATCTACGGGATGGAAGGGACGTGAGGGTGCACACCGACGGGTGGGCACTTTCGGCGATGCAATGCGACGCATGGAAATGAGCATTCATATGCATTGCATCTTTGATAATGAGTGTTGTGGTAAATGGTGTGTCATATGGATGGTGATTATGGAAATAGAAGGTTGAGTCGTGGACTCAACCCAAAAAGGGGAGATTGAATTGAATTTGATGCATTAGCGCATTTCTTTGCCTTGCTAGCTATGTTGTATGAATAACGTGGAGTGAAGTCAAGTATGAACTCAAAGTCAATTGATGAAAATGGTTTGAAATTATATAGTATTGCATATCTGCAAGGTATATTATGTGAATGAAATGCATGGTTGTGTTGCATTATATATCATTACGTGTCTGTATGGTATATTATGTGAATAAAATGCATGGCTGTGTTGCATTATATATCATTACGTGTCTGTATGGGATATTATGTGAATGAAATGCATGGTGGTGTTGCATTATATATCGTTGCATTGTGTATTGCGATTGATAAATGTTGAATGATGAGAATGGAAGGAACAGGTTGAGAGTTGAGTCGTGGGCTCATCCGGAATTGATTTCCGAGGCATGGGTAAGGTTTTGTTACATTGTCGAGTTGGTTGAGGTAAGTGGAGCTGCTTCTTCTCCTGTGCTGGATGATTCAGTTAAGTAATGGTTATTTAAATGATGAATTAATCGTGCTCTTATGTTTTGGATCCTTTATGAATTCAACCGTTTCTTTTATTTAAGGATGTCAATTTAAGGAACTGCTACTTGATGTCTTTTAATAGTTGCATTTTTTGTCTAATACCTTACTTTTCCTACTTGTGGCACTTTGCTGAGTCTTGGACTCACGTTTGTTTGCTTCCTATTTTAGGTACCTTGAAGCTGATTCATCGGGTTGGGAAGTAGTAACACATGCACGACTGCAGTCTCCAGCAATTTATTTAACAAAGTCATCAAATCTGAATGTAATTAATGTGTTTGTAATTTATGGTTCATCGTAAGGAGATTTCTTAAGTGCTATTGGATGTGTGATTACTTAACTAAGGACCTGCTAGAATGATATCATATTTGCTGCTATTCGTTTGTCTGCTGAGTGGATGTCCTCTGTTCTAGAGAGGTCATGCCGAAATTTTGTAAATTTCGGCGACTTAGTTTTAATCCGGTTTTAGAGTCAGTGGGAGATTGCAGTCAAGTTCATAGAGGCGTTAGATTTTGTATGTCTTCTTTGGTAATTCTCGATTTAGTTGATCTTGTTGTGGAGAATTATCGTGGGTTGGTAACCCTTTGGGGCATGTGTGGGTCCGAGGGGTGTCGCTAGTGAAGCGGGGTTTTGGTAGCATTCGCGGTGCGATTGGCGCCGGGGTGTTACATAAGGTGTGGGTGATATAAGCAAATAGAAATTATGCATTTGAGTCATATTACTTGTGTTGTGCAACATTAATTGGGCAGTGCAATCACCCAACATGATACGGTAGATTAAGAAGATGACAAATTGCAGCAACATGACCTTAGCAGCAGAGATTTAGATAGCGGCAACACACACACACACACAAATTTGCTAGAAGGAAAAACTTCAGCACATTTATCAATTTAGGACATGTTGCATAAATGAATGGTTGTATCAAAATCAACTATAGCATACCTTCTGATCTAAAGCATGATCAACAGTCACTCATACTCAGCTGCTACTTCTAATACCTTAACCCCTAGGCACCGCTATCACAAACACAAATGTACATATCTTCCTTTTTTGCTTATGGCGAGATCAATTACACCTTCTAGGCTACATTTATGATAATTAAACACAAGAACTAAAACAAAGAAGCCCGAACATGCATGCTCACGTAAAGACTTGAGTCGAGACATACCATTCGAGACTAAGCACATCTTTTTACACCCATATATCACCTTGCACAAAAACTACACACCTAAATCATGATCATATAAACTGTCAATTCAAGATCATCAACTAGATTCTATACCTCAATAAAATGAACAATGCAGCCTTATGATCATACGGTGTCAGGAATAGGTATATTAAGGTATCAACATCAGGATGACCTCCCAAGAGTAGGGAAGTCTAAATTGAGAACACATACAAATAATACTGACAAGACAACAAACCAAATAAATTGGTTAACTTAATAACACATGGCCTACCATCAATTGCTCATATGAATTTGAGAAAATAGCTTAATACTCTCTCATGCGTCGGATTCATACACATAAATTTAGCAATCGTCGATTCTTGCATTTCAAGCCCATCTCTCAACCTTGCACACTTAAATCATCTTTGTGATATCATAACCTAACCTTCTAGGCATGTCATCAAACACATGACATGCACAAAGAAACCAAATACCACAATTTCAATTGTTTGAGCTCTCACCACAAGAAGGCAAGGGGAGGGCAATCTTCTTTGCTCTTCTTTGCCTGCTGCACCGTTGATGCTTTGTCTTCTTCTTTGCTTCCCGACAAGGGGAAGGAGGAAAGGGGCGCCGAGCCAGGAGGTAGTCTAGGGGAGGGCAGCTGGGTTTAGCAGGGGCAGGAAGAGGAGGCGCCACGAGAGGCCAGGCGGCCGGCGGCGAGGGCGAGGAGGAGGCACCGCACAGGGAACGCTCGGCAGGCGGGAGGAGGCACCGGGGGAGGAAGCCGGGAGGGGCGACAGGGAGGGAGCAGTGCTTAGGAGCCGGAATTGGGAGGAGGCTACTGGGGTTTGGGAAAAAACTGCTCCCCCTTGGATGATGTGGGCTTTTAGGGTTAGGGGAAAAGAATATAAACTACACCACCTCTAGAGACCACAAAGCAACCCACTCCAAAGACCGACACTTGAACTCACGGCAAAAGAAAATCCTTGGATTTAAGAAGACACAACAACTCCGCCAAAAACCACGGTAAAACGATTTGCGTATTACACCAATGACCTTCCTCACGGATAAGAAGCATGCTTTGTTGGTTATGACTACGTAATGCTTTCTTGATGAAGGCCGATAAATTAGAGTGTTCCTACTTTAACTCCTTAAGCGACATAGCCTGTGTAGCTAGCATTCCACATCCTTTTAACAAATCTTGAACAACCGATGCCCGAAAAATTCTCTTACTGATGCTGACACTACAGGAAAACACTTTATTTTCGTCGGCTCTAGTTATTTTAAATCGGCTCTAAGTTAGCCGCGTAAATAACCAATTAATTTCATCGGCCCGGCAGAAATCGACGTAATTACAGTTATTTTCGTCGGCCTGGTATGAACCGACGTAAATAAACAATTACTTTCGTCGGCCTGCTATGAACCGACGAAATTAATCGACTATTTTCGTCGGTCTCGTCTTGACTTAAAATGCACCCAAAATACCTCCCGATCCCCAATCGGTGCCTACCCTATCTCTTGCACCCCAAAATCCTCCGTCTCCCCTTGCGCCGCCTCGCTCTTACCCGACGCCTCCCCTTCGGCCTCGCCCACCAAGACCTCACCGCCACGGCGCCGCCTCCCACCGCCCCTCCCGCCCGAGCCACCTCCCACCAGCCGCCTCCCGGCCGGTCGATGTCTTTGGAACTTTCGATCGATAACTTTGGATATGGCGAGGTCCACGGCGGCCGTCAAGGCGTCTTCCATGGTGTCGAATCCGGAGGTGAGGTTTTCGGTGATGAATTGAGTAGCGGCGTCTCACGGTTCGAATATGGGGGTTTAGGGTTTGGTTCAGTTTGGGGAGATTTTTATTTAAGCTTGTTTTTGCTTCGTTGAAGAAGAAAAGGACAAGCTATCTTGATCTACCAAGAAGGTAACGCCTGGAAGACGAGGCGCACCGAGGCTTGAGGGATCGATCTCCCAATCTTCCGAGGTTTGTTGTTCAACTTTGAATCGATGGAAACCATGTAATCTGAAATTTGGGATTAGATTAAGTAAGAGCACCCCATTGTTAGACAATGCAATGCCAAAATTCTATTTTGCGATCACGTCTGAATTACATCTTCGTGGTGCATTGTTGAACTTTGAATCGATGCAAACCATGTACTCAAATTTGGAATTAGATTAAGTAAGAGAATTCCATTAATAGACAATAATGTGCTAAAATTCTATTTTGCAATCATGTCTGAATTACTGATTTATTTGATGGAGAATGGAACCGCAGAGTCTAGCTATCAAATAGTAGCAAATTTTAGTAAGCAGAGCATACTTTTACTTGGAAACCATTTTATTATAAAACTATATCTTGAATGGATCATTATTTTTTAACGTGTAGTGTGAAGAAATCCTTTGTTTCTAAACATTTCATACCTTTTTTTAATAAAAAGTTTATTAGCCTCTCTGTTTCTACCTTGGGTATTGAATAAGTAAGACCTCTGAATTTGCATAGGGATGGTGGATTTTTTTTCGGCGGATAGGAATAGTTCTGCTAGAACTATCTACTTGTTTTTCACGTCATATCAAGCATGAATTCGGTTGGCAAGATAGAACCATCTTGCGCTTTTAGAGTGAAACCTTCTCCAAAAGCGAGCAAAGGTATCGTTGCATCTCGACGAACAAGAGAACATGGCGTCTTTATCATCCCGACTCATTTTTGAGAATGCCATCCCATTTAGTTCTATAGGATTAGTATGCATCATGCGGTTATCTTACCCGTCGCTTAATTGGCAACCATTATCTTTGCTCATGATCATATTCTTCTTTGTCCCCCCAATATCCCTCAATTCCTATTTGTTCTACCCATTTCATGGTTGGCCATGGTGGAAAATATGATTTGAGACCCCACCGAGTCATCTCTGGATCACTTGTTTGCAAACCTGAAGCATGTTAAGGTATGGTTATATTCTTAATTTTCTTGATGCTCTGTTTTTCTTCCCGCCTTCTTTGTTTTTAGTTTTCGACTTAATTTTGACATCTTGTACCGAGAGGTGCTGCCCTAGATATCTATGTATCTAAAGTTGTCCATGTAAATGGGAAGGCCTTGGACAAGGCTGCTAAGGTCACCTTGATTGGTGGCGATGAAGTTATTTTAGTTCACTCGGGAGGCATGCTTACGTATCCTTCTCTGTTGCCAACCGCTCTCTTTAGTGCTTACCTATTGGTACTTGTTTAAACAAGGATGTGTTTTAGATGTGAATCTCCTTAACGTGTTGGCAAATATTTGAAACTTCGGAGGAAAAATCTAGTGCATCAACATTTTCTTCCTCTTGTGTTATCCAAAAGGCGATATTGATTGCCATACAACCGGAAATGGCCGCCTCCGTTGGTTCCTCATGGTGAGTCTATTTTATAACAGCTTCCTTTTCCTCCCGGGGCCATGATCCCTGTTAACTTTTGAGGTATTGAGTTCATAGCATTTAGCATTCAAGATAATCATGGAAAAGGGGATGCTAGCAAACATAAGTGGACTTCTATCTTTTAGGCTCTTGGCCCTCAAAACTGGGCATCTTTTTATTATCATACTACAAGAAAAGAGAAAAGTATATGTCTAGAATAATGTCTATTTTATGTTCAATAGATCTGAGAGATAGTCGGCTTATGTAAAACAATGGAGGGCAGAGCAGCTTTATTGAAGAAAATGTACCATTTGCTCAACATCAAGCTGTTAAAGAGGATCTCAAGAAGGCACTTGTTAATGCAAATGATATATCGAGTCACTTGATAGTTTTCCATATTATCCGAGGTATACACTAACAGTTCTTTTACTATGTTGTTTGCAATTATTTATTTGAGGATGTACACGTTTTGAGCTTAAGAGAAATGAAATTGGCCCTTTTGCTGACACAAAGTGGCATTGAGTCTCTAACTCCTGTTTCTCTTATACAGTTATATGCATTGATTTTATAATTGAAAGTCCTAGTAATAGGACTATTTCCTAACTTCATATGTTATTGATCTAGTGCATTGTGTTGTCCTTTATTCTATGATCTTATAATGTTTTCTCCTGTACTTCACTTGATAAGCAAAAATTTCTAAATGATCTCTAGGATGCCATGTCCTTAATTGCTTAGTTGTGTAACATCATGATGTCTGGGTTTGCAATGGTGTGACTTCATCCTGTTATTGTTTTCTGGTTCCTATGTCTTAAACTATAACGCAATAATATTAAATATAAGCAAGGATATTGTTATCAACATGTATTTCTCTTCATTGTTTAGAACAATAGGCCTGTTGTATGTTGATTGACTACTCTGGTTGTTAAAAACTATCTTTTAATAGCTTCTCATCCTTGCAGTGAGAATACCAAAGGTGATCTCCTGTCATCAGCATATGTAAACTTATGTTGCAAGAAAACCATCAAGTGGACAAAACATATATCTTCTCTTTGTCAACGAGTATTATTATCTGGTCCAGCAGGTACCATTCTTGCTCAAATCAGTGCTAATAGTGGAAAGTCATGCTCATTAGAAATTTCAAATGTCTATCTACACAAATTCTAGTCGTTGCTGTGGACTTTAATGTATTGTTTACCTGCTAGCTTCTAATTTTTGCAAGTCAATAGTGTTCATTATCATCTGTTATTTATCATTCTGGGCAAATTGACCTTTTTATATATGTAAAAATGATTGAGGCATTATGTTCTATAGGAAATTATGTAGGATTACTATAAGCTTTGTGGGTGGTTCCATCCTCCTGCTATGTGATTCCCTCTAAATCATAATAATGGGAAATTCTTAAAATTTAGAGATATATCTTGCAGTGATCTTTTTTTGTACAGAGAAAAAGAAACAAAGAAAGAAGAAGTTAGTTTGGAAAGAATTGCTAAAAAAGGAAGTTTAATCTTGTGCAACATTATATTTTGCTGGCATGTTAAATCTTGCGCAACATTATATTTTGCTGGCATGTTTCTATGATTTCCATCTAAAACTCTGTTTTACATGGTTATTGATCTTGACTAACATCACCTTTATGGTAGCAAGTTGAATCACTTGGTGTAGTATGCATTCAGTATACTAGGCTGGCCTGTGTAAACTCTCGTACTACACTGGTGCAGGATGCTAGCGTGGAACTTGTGTACAACTAGTATAATGCCCGTGCTAACGCTACGGCAATATATTTAGTAATACAATTCAAATAAGCAAAATGTGTTATATGTTTTAGTATAAAAATAATCTAATCTCTGATATGATTAAGGATTTCTCGTATAACTTCAGGAATGTTGTCTTTCGATTCATTCTCATTGTAGTTCAGTAGGTCCACGAGAAACTTCGCCCTCAACAGCTTTCCATCCTATACATGCATTATTATGGACCATCATCGAAAATTAATTGTGCTACGGTAAAACAAAGTATAATAAATAAATAAATAAATAATAGTACTCACAGTGCAAATTGATGGTAATTTTATACCATCCCAAGAGCGCATGAAGTTGCGAATGATTGACAAAGAAACATAGCTTACTTTGTTGCAATGTGAAATATCATACTTCATATTAGGCCAACATTTAAATAATTTTGCACTGAGAGCCACAGTTGATATTGATGTTAGAAAGTTCTAGAATTTTGTAGTTTAGCGTCAGTTCATTGCGCATTCAGGAATCAACTTAGGGAAAGTACCCGGACCCGGATTCACTCGAATACACAATCTTAGGGTCGTGGGATGTACAGGTACAAATCGTTTAAATGCTATTAAGCTCCTACATCTCCCATGATAAAATACGTCTCCCCCGTTTCAGGTTTTTGCCCAAATTCTGGACCAGTCCACAAGAAAAACTGAATGTCAAGAACCCTATATCAATCTGTACATTCTTATAAATATCGTGGGTTTTTTTCGTTATTCTACCTTTTTGCAGTAATTACTTACTTTGCTCAGGAGTCAGGACATTTAGTCATTTACAGTGGCAACTACAGCTTATCAGCAATTCTGTAGAGGGCATCGGCGACCTTGCCAAGCACACCAAGCAAGCTACTCACTTGGTCCTTCCTCTGCTCCCTGTCCAGTTGGCAGTTGATGTTCTGCGCCTCCAGCTGCGCCGCCACCATCCTGCTGCTCCAGTCTAGGATCTCAATCAGCTGGCCCTGGAGGTCAGTCGCTTCTCCAGAGGCATCATTGCTATCTGAGTTTCATGTCACGTGATATTAGCATCCCTCAAATATCCGGAAGTAAAAAGTAATGTGGAACTGATTAGTCCATTATTTTTTCTAATAAGAAAGAGAGAGTAAGGTAATGGCAGTGAAATGAATAGACTGAATACAATGGAACAATATTAGTATTTACTGCTTCCAGCATTTCAGAATCTGTCAAAGACTTGAAAAGAAAAGGAGAGGATATTTTGTTAATCAAAACTCCACGTGGATCATCAGTAATCTAATTTTGTGAATGAAAATTCCTTATCTTCGTAAGCAAGCAATTACCAAAAAAGATCACTATAAGTGGTGACTAATAGCATCAGTTCTTTGGTATTAGCTAGAAAAGGGCCCCAAGTCAACATATGTACATTTTGGGCATTGATTCTGAATCAGCATTGCCTGAAACTGAAACTTTTCTTTGAACATCTTCAATTTGGTAAAATTGGATGACATGCAAAACTGAATGGCTTCAAAACGACTCAGTTTTTTCGAGTGGCAAGAACAAAATTTTCCCAACAAACTAACACCTACTTATCTCACAACATTAACTTAAACTTATTATTGAACATCAGAAGCTTCACAAAAAAAAACCAGCTGGTTGGATAAGATGATTCAGATTCGAGATTCTTATAATGAATATAAACAAAATCAATGTTATACAAATTGAAACTCTGTATGAGCATAACAATTGACCTCTGGAGTCCAGACCAAACAAATAAGAAAATCTAGTACACCAACATGAATTTGTTCCCTGTTACCGGCTATGATGTTTGAGATGGTCCAGCATGCTTCTTCCTTCATACTTTTCTTGTGATTAGTAGTCAAGAGGTTCAAGAGACAGGGAAGCCCTTGATGATCGATGACACACTGCAGTAAGGGAGAAATATTAATCATAACATAAAAGATGTCAAGTTAATCTTAGAAATCGAGTCCAGATTGTTCTCACACCTGAATTTGGGGATAGTCCTCACATAAAAAGTAAAAGAAATGAGTGAAAATGCAGATTTTCTTCAAACACATAAAAAGTTGATCTACTTTCTGCAAAGTCAAAAAAACAGTGAAAATGCACTTGTGGAAATGAGCAACATTAGGTGAAATGAAAAAACCTACAATTCCCTTCATGCCCCCACACTTGATGAGGTCTCGGACAAGATCCCTAACATTACACCTCGCAGAAAAGTTAACCACCGCCCATTTCTCGATAATGCTGGCTTTAATGAGCCTCTGGAAAACAGAACTATCGAAGTTACGGATGACAACATGCAGGATTGAGTAAACAGGGAATACAGTCGAGACACACAGACCTTATTGTTAAAGTTCCAACGCCCATTACGTGTAAAAATATCTTCACCATTTCCAGCTTTTAGCTGCACAACATGATTCAATTAGATCTATACAATAACAGTTTTCATAAGCACAAAGTAGTAATTAAAAAAAATACAGCATAGACAGTTCTGACCAACCTTAGGGGCCTGCAATACCCTACCACCGATTTGAGTAAAACTTTGAGCTATTGAAATGCCACATGCCTTAAGCATAGGTTCCGAATCATAGTTACTGCGTCGCAGTACCTGCCAATATGCCATTGATGATTAAACAGTTAAGAAAGCACACCTACAGCTATTGAGCTGCAATAAAGGACCCACTCACATCAGACAAAACTGACATCCTTTCTTGAGGTTTCTGCCTAGACTTTTCAACAAGTGAAGACCTTTGTAGTGTATTTATAGATTATAGATATCTAAAAGCCTGGTCCAATGGTTTTTGTCCTTCATTCTTAAACTATTGTTTTCATTAGCAACACGAATACAACTTACCTTAGCCCAGTCAACTTTGTTTGGGTGATCAACCTTCTGGTTGGCAAGTAGAAAATCAATAACAGGGCTAGGTTTCACGATCATCGTTGTGGACACATCTGCACAAACAAACAGTACATTTGAATATGTCTGATCACCTACTGCATACAAGTGATTACAACATGCAAAATTGGGCTCATAGATGATAAAACACACCAATATTAAGAGAAAGCCCGCTCTGTGTGGCACGGAAGCTGGAGTGGAATCCTCTACAGCCCATCACACCACCACCCAGGTCAACAAAATTTGAAGGATTATTATGGAAAAAAGATTGGCGGACTAAAAGGCAACCCCTGCAAACACAAAGAAAATGTTCAAATGAAAAGATACACAATGCATACATGGTTGTGGAAAATGAGAGGTGCTTCCATGCTTTTCATTGACAGTTGCACAAATATTAAAGCATGAATGAATGGTAGATGGTGATTACTTAACCATTTGTTTGCTTTAAGATTTGTACAACTTGTATTGGGAGGAAAGCATTGAAACTCTGCTCGTTGAAAATTAAGAAGAAAAAGAGGAAAAATTGTACAAACATACTGCTTTATGGAGTGCTGTCTCAAAATGATATCGATAACTCGAATTGCTTCCTGAGTGTTCTCTGATTCCTGACCTCTCAAGGCATGAGCAATTGCACTCATAGGAATTTTGCCGCAAAGCACAGCTCAACTTTGAAAGTTTTCATCTGGTATGGCCTTCTCACTCTTTTTCTGTCACTTCCTGAAGGACTATCATTGCCAGGGCTGCCATTTGCAGCAGTCCTAAAAGAAAGAAAAACGTGAGCAAGAAATAGTAACGACACTTTTAGATCAGGATAAAGCAACAGAAATAGTTAAAGAGGGTTAATTACTTTCCAGTGGAAACATCTTCCAGCACTACACTAAACTCATTGTTCACTTGTGGAAGAGCACCAATGGTGAACAGGCTCTTCTCACCATCATATGCAAAATCTTTATTAGCAAGCTCAGATGCATATGTCTGCTGGAGTTTGTCAATCACTTTTCTTCCTACACCTTTCCCATCAACTGGTCTATCATCTTCATACTCCTGCATTCAATAAACCATAGCAACAGTGATAATCAGATGTGAACATAAGAAACTTAAAAAAGTAGTAAACAAAGATAATAGGCGCACATAGTAGTGGTAGAAGAATTCTTCAGTGGTCTTCAGAGAAACTTTGAAGTGGTTTGTAAAAAGTTGTATCTGCTGCCCCTTTTTGCCAAAACCAGGGCGAGAGATCAGGGACCTCTGGCTCTTAGGTTTTGACAACTTCTTTGTTTCTTCAGCTTTGATAGGCTCTACATTTGGTGGAATCGGAGGTGGTGGTGGCAAGTCATCAGCCTCTCCATTGTGAGACTCCATTTAAGCGAACCTGTCTGCAAGAGATCATGCAAAACAACTCAATCAGGTAAAGACACAGTAGCAACGAAGAAAACAGAAACAAAATGAACTTGAAGTGGTTAGTTTTAAAAGGGTAATTTGCCATATAACTAAATAGCACATGAATCTGTAATTTACAGGTAAATCGGCCTTCAGTCCACATATAAACCTTCTGGTTTCAACAATACCACAACTAAACCCATTTGAAAAGCCTATGGTCAAATAAAGCTGTAGAACCAAAAAATTATGGAAAAGTTTTCAATTATTTGATAACGAAATTTGAATGCAATGCACAGGTAAAGTTGAAATAGAAATGTGAACAAAACTACAAGATCCAAACTTCAAGAATGTTCTTCAATTATTGCTGGATATTATTACCTAGGAAGTAAGTAGAATATAATCAGTATGTACATTGTACAATCTTTAACACAATTTGGAGAAGTGGACATGCATTTCCTCTCAATTTTTCGCATTTCACACACGATTTACATTTCAATCAACTGCAGTAGTTATTCCCAAGCCCCATCTATAGCAAATACACAACATAAACTGTATTTTAAATTACATAATTGTGCACCCCATACTTCATAACATTGTGGATGACTGTGTGGATGTAAAAAGATTTAACTGGTGAGTATTTGCTATTTGTGCCAGGGCAATTGCCTTCATCTTCTCTGTTTTTGTCAAGTTAAAATATTTCCAATACAATGGAATATGCTTTGAAACAACTATACTATGCTTTTGCCTTCAAGAAAATATTTACTACGCTTCAAGGTCAATACATCCTTCTCCCCCATACACTACTCTTGAATTAGGTCAATCTAGCACAGACAGTCACCAGATTGAGTATGCTGCATTCACGGCAAACAAAATATCATTACAATGCTATGTTGATTGAAGATGAAACTGAAGAATTGTCTCGTAGAAATTAAGTTGTAGATTTGCTTATTTGTGCACTTAGAAAGGAGTGGCAGAGCTCCTGCCCTTGGTTTCAAAAAAATATATATATGTGCACTTAGAAAATTGACTGCTCGTGACTTCTCATGCTGTTTGCAGAGAACCATTGCAGCACTAATTGAGTAGTTGGTAGCATTTATGTTTACATACAGGTGAAAGAAGCTATAGTTGGTTCTTTTCACTGGTACACTTGGTGAACATGTTAAGATTAAATTTAATCTGTTTATCAGATATTACGGTATCCTCTAAAATATTCAATTAAACAACCATCCTGAATAGCAGAAGTGACCAGACCTGTGAACTAAGATACAGATTCTTCATTTAGCACCACATTCAGTTCTTGTCTTAAAACCTACCAGGACAACCAGGTCACATGCCAATTCCCTCGAGTCACCAGACCTAGAAGGCTAGACCCTAAAGTGAGTGTTAAGGAACTGAATGCACCAAAATATTGATCACTGCATGCTTGTTCATTGAAGAATGTCTAAACCATTTCATGGTAGCATTCGTGAGTTCCATTTGTGAACCAAAAATTAGGAATGGCGCTAGCTAAGTGTTGATCTGCCATATTAGTTAGCCTTGTGCTATCAAGTTCGTGTCAGGCACCGGGATGGAGACTGACACGAACAAGATAGCTCAAGGCTCAGGCTTCGACCCTAAACATGAAGGAATTGTGCCTGATATATGGAGCAAACAAACAAACGAAGCAAATCCATACCAAGATCGGATCAAAGTCCCAAACCTCTGCAAAATCGAAAAGAAACAAGCATCGGAGACGTGAGAGGGAGTGGAGAGCTTCCCATCGGAGCGGAGGTACAATGCCGGTGGACGGATCGGAGCGCCGGGCTTCGGGCGACGGGGCGGCAGGGACGGGGCGCCGGGCGATTTGTGCGGGGCAGGGAGGGATGGGAGGGACGGGGTGTGCGGCGCGGGGAGGGAGGAGGGACGGGGGTGTGCTGCGCGGGGAGGGGAACAGGAATCGGCGGGGCTTTGGCGAGGCGTGCGGGGCGACGGGGCGATGGCGCCGGGTGACGGGGCGATGGCCCCGGGCGACGGGCGACGGCGCCGGCCGACGGGGCGGCAGGGACGGGGGTGCGCGGCGCGGGGGAGGGACAGGGCGGCAGGGACGGGGTTGCGGGGGCTTCGGCGTGAGTTGTGCGGCGCGTGAGTTGTGCGGCGCGGGGAGGGAAAAGCTAGGGTTTTCCGCGTGAGCTGTGCGGCGCGGGGAGGGGAAGCATGATTTGTGCGGCGCGTGGTTTGATTAGATTAGAGGATGGATGAACCAAGTGATTAGGACCATCAGATTTGATGATTGATGAAGTGGTGTGATAAAACATCTTGGCGCTTGACGATTTTTAAGGAAGGTGATTTTGGGTGCAGCGTATTAGGGTGGATAGAGAAAAATCTCTCTGCAAGTTAAAAGTGTGTGGTACGTAAAAAAAAACCAATTGGTGAATTATAGTATAGATGGATCAGAGTTGAAAATTCATCTTTATATTGCAAATGATCAGGTCTAGCCCAGATCTGGAATAAGTTGACTTTTTTCTTTTCTGAAAATGACCTTTTAGCAGCTGGAATTCAATTAGGATCTGGGCCATCTGGCCCAATACGGTTGAGTTGAAAGGCTCGTGAGATCATCTGCTTATTATGATTAGATTGTCAATCGCTCATACCTTGTTGATGTCCATTTGGTGTACTTTGTTTTCTTTCAGTTTATGCTCCTCCCACTTTGTATTATAAGGCAGCTCGAGAATTAAGATGGGTGGTAAAATGGTCAGGGTTAAATTGAGTATTCAGGATGCTTTGGCACATAAGATTTGCATTAGTTATTGACATATTGTTTGCGCTGAGATACATAGAAGCTGCATGTGCTTTTATCAATTAGGATGAGTGAATATCTTTTATCAATTGCAGCTGTGTCATTACATGTATTCGGTGAATTTCTATAAATTTTCAGAGATTTATATTTTTTTTAAAATTTAAAATATTATTTTAAATTCTTAAATGGGCGATGAAAATAGGATTTTCATATTTTTTAAATTTAAAATACTATTTTCATCGGCCTTAGCCGACGAAAATATTTTTTTTCATATTTTTTTAATTTAAAATACCGAAAATAGATTTTTCATATTTTTTTAATTTAAAATACCGAAAATAGCATTTTCATTTTTTAAAAAAATTAAAATATTATTTTCGCGTATTACCGATTTAAAATACATATACCATGTCGACATCGGTAGCGGTTCGGTGCATCGACTAATAATTTCGACAGACCACGTAGTCAGTAAAACTAATTATTTTTTCGTTGGCAAGCGAAATTATCTATATTTTAAATGCGTTTTTGTTCCGTCGGTCAAAAGCCGACGAAAATACCCAAAAAGCCGACGAAAATAACTTAGATTCCTGTAGTGTGAGTTACGATGGTATTTATCTGATCCAAGGGACATTGAGCTGGGCAATAATCTCGATCCTCACAAAGGTAGCATGTGATGTTGCTCATAGGATATTCTTCAAGGGAATGATTTTCTTCACAGCTAGAATAATTGATGGCATGCTCATCATTAGTTTATCCTATTTCTCTATAGCAAATGCATGCACGATCTTCTGACTTGTCTGAATGACAACACTTCGAAGAGCAATGTCTAGATCTCAATAGGATGTAGGGATAGCATTCTTCTCTGACCTCACTATGATCACACTATCATCTGGTGGGGTAAAGACATGATGAAAAGCAGCAACGAACTAATCCCAATAGATATTCTATAGGGCTTTATGGTCAGCACAATATTTCTTTCACTATTCAGCAGCAATTCCTTCCAACTGATGAAAAGCATGCATGACCTTCTCATTACCTTTACACTGAGCAATGAGTAACTTCCTCTCGACAGTCTTAAGCCAATTATCTTCTTCCAAAGGTGAAACATTTCCAAAAAATATCAGCGGATGAGTCCTTGTGAATTTTGATAACTATGAGTAGGAACAAGGATCATTGACAATAGCTTAAGTCACACTATAGACATTGGCTTGATTGGTCATGTTCTGCATTTGCTGCACCATTGCATGTATCAACTGAGTCTGAGCAACCAAGAATGCTCCAAAGTTCTGCATATGCACTTGTGATGACTATTGAGAAACTGATCCATCAATAAGATTCTCGCTAGGTTGATTACCACTTCCAATGACTCCATTGTTTCCATGGGTTTGAATCATCTGCTAATCACTTTATAGGATTTAGGGAATAAGGAAATAGCATAGATAATAGGCAAGAGTCCTAATGCAGAGGAGTATAGATTTAACCCAACAACTTAAGAAATCATTATTAATAACTTGGTATGATTGCTTACATAAGCCTAAGGGCTATGAAATACATACTACACACTCAACAATCATGTAAGAACCAAATCAACCTAAGTACACAACACTACCGCCTACACGACACTCCTATCTTAAGCGAGACCGACTCCACACATAAGATTCAATGGCTACTTGAAGCACTTTGAATCTTCTAGCTCGAGAACACCCCATCAATCCACTCCTCCTTGAGCTCGATGTTTCCTTTCTTCACGATCTTCGAGGTAGCAACAGACACTCAGTGCTTCTCCTTAGGTGTAGTACTTTGTCAACTATTCAAGATGACTCATATAAGATTTCAACTTGATCCAGTAAGGGAAAGAAAAAAGTTTTGGCAAGGGAAAAGAATATAAGAATGAGATCAGTTAAGAATTTATTATTTCTTCAAGTTAACTCTTAATTAATAAAATAATATTGAAAATCCTAAAGAGAGAACTAGCCTATCTAGGGCTAAGACCTAGAGTCAGTATGGCTCTAATACCATCTCTGTCAGGACCCGATTATGCAAATCTAGACTCTCTATGTATATTGCACTAATTCAGGTTTACGCTAGTGCACACAAACTCAACATAAATAATATATCCTTTTGGTCGACTTACATGACTATGCCTCGCAAGACTAAACTGTGAATAACAAATTAAACTGTAGTAGAATGTAAACGTAGCTAAACCTCTCAGTATACAATATGCAATTGGCAAAGCTCGTACCTTAAACATTAATCTCTTCCGGTGCTCCTCCTCCAAAAGGTGTAGACTCTTCCTCAATCGATGATTTTATTGTTGGTAAGAGTGAGTACATAAAGAACACTTCCTTTGCTGTACCGCAAAGAGATCATAACAAATCCTTCACAAAGCTCTGTCTTATCCTAGTACTACTCGCCAAGATTTCAAAACTAAAGGGTTATAACCATCACAATAGGGTCCTCTCTTGTGTCACGTGAGTTGAACCATATAACTTGGGACTCACATCATCACTAATATTACCAAAGTTATAACACTATAAATTAATCAGCTAGGTCCATCCCATTCTAGACATATGGTTGTATATTTGACTCAGGTCAAATTCTTGCAAGGTTAAGTCCTTAGGTTGACTAAGGCAAGACTTCCACAATCCCTCTACTATTTTGACCCACCTTGGCATACTTCCTTTTGCCACTTGTCCTAATCTAAATTATTTACCAACCTAGTTGATTATTGCACACTCAACAATCATGTAAGAACCAAATCAACCTAAGTACACAACACTACCGTCTACACGGGCGACACTCCTATCTTAAGAAGACACGACTCCCACACATAAGATTCAACTGGCTACTCGAAGCACTGAATCTTCTAGCTCCAGGAACACCCCATCAATCCACTCCTCCTTGAGTTCGATGTTTCCTTTCTTCACAATCTTCAGGGTAGCAACAGACACTCAGTGCTTCTCCTTAGGTGTTGTACTTTGTTAACTATTCAAGACGACTCATATAAGATTTCAACTCGATCCAGTAAGGGAAAGAAAAAAGTTTTGGCAAGGGAAAAGAATGTAAGAATGAGATGAGTTAAGAATTTATTATTCTTTCAAGTTAACTCTTAATTAATAAAATAATATTGAAAATCCTAAAGAGACAACCAGACCTATCTAGGGCTAAGACCTAGAGTCGATGTATGGCTCGATACCACTTTTGTCGGGACCGATTATGCAAATCTAGACTCTCTATGTATATTGCACTAATTCAGGTTTACGCTAGTGCACACGGACTCAACATAAATGAATATCACAATTATACACAACAGAAACAAAATAAAAAACTTCATATATTAAATAATACCTATTAAGCTGCAGTAGAATGTAAACGTAGCTAAACCTCTCAGTATGCAATAGGCAACTGACAAAGCTCATACCTTAAACATTAATCTCTTCCTGGTGCTCCTCCTCCAAAACTGATGTAGACTCTTCCTCAACTGATGATTTTATTGTTGGTAAGAGTGAGTACATAAAGAACACTTCCTTTGTTGTACCGTAAAGAGATCATAACAAAGCCTTCACAAAGCTCTGTCTTATCCTAGTACTACTCGCCAAGATTTCAAAACTAAAGGGTTATAACCATCACAACAGGTTCCCCCTCTTGCACCATATGAGTTGAACCATATAACACGGGACTCACATCATCACTAATAGTACCAAAGTTATAACATTACAAATTAATCAGCTAGGTTCGTCCCATTCGAGACATATGGTTGTATATTTGACTCTAGTCAAATTCTTGCAAGGTTAAGTCCTTAGGTTGACTAAGGCAAGACTTCCACAATCCCTCTACTGTTTTGGCCCACCTTGGCATACTTCCCTTTGCCACTTGTCCTAATCTAAATCATTTACCAACCTAGTTGATTACCATACACCACGTGCTATCAATAAGTCAACATCGTTGCATGACAATTCCGTCATTACAACTCAGCATCATTGTATGACAACACTTGACACACCAATTTCATAAACATGTTCCATATTTCATTAATCAATATAATTTGATATTCCAAAAGACATGAGTTATACATGGTATTAGGGATGTAATCGGATCGGATACGGTCGGATATTGTTCATCCGTGTCGTATCCATATTTTTTATCGAATCTGAAGTCGGATCTGAATAGTGTCGGATGTGAATCGAATGCGAATAATACGGATACTATCACTTACGAATCTGAAGTGAATATAGACCGGATTCAATACTGAGTACGAATATTTTAGCCGGATAATACGAAAATATAGATCATTTATTGCACATGTAACATCTTGAATGGTAGATTACTTATGAGTTATAAATAATTATTGACAAAATGTGAAGAAAATAGTACAAGAATTTACTATAGTTGCATTGTACATAATTAAGAATTAATAATGAACACTAGAGATTATATAAAAGCTAAATGTAGAGTCATAATAGAATTATCAAAAACAATGGCACTAGCTAATTAGAAGTCACAAACTAGTAAGGTAAACATGATAGAATCATATAATACCATATATCAAATTTATGCACTACTAATTCTAATCTACTTAACCAGTTATGTGCGTGCATGTACGATGTAAGGTAATAACACAACCAATCCATCGATTGCACCATTTGGCACTTGTCCACAGCACCACCTTAGGAGTCTTGCCGACCATGGCTGTGCCGCCTCGGTGCCTCCTCAACTCAAGCCACTCAGCTCGGCTAGGTTTTGTTTGGATTGGGGATTTTAGAGAGAGAGACTATCGGACTAGTAGAGAATAGAGATAGAGAAGAGCACGAGTGATGGATTGGGGATTTTATGTTTTTGGTTTTGGAGTCTCTTCTGCGTGGCGATGTCGCATTGCCTTGATTTTGGCTTTGGCGCCAGATGGACAAGCCGGAAGTCTGAAGCATCGGTAAATTTTGGTTTGGCACCGACTTGCGCTGTGGTGCACTTGGCGTTCAGCACTTTGGCGATGGCATTGTGGCACTTGGTAGAATGGTAGTTGGTACTTGGCACTGGCGATTGGCATCGTAATCGGTAGAGTACCAAGAGTGGTATTAGTACCTTTATTACTAGTGCCTCGAGACTCTCGTGTATTGGTGCTTTTGATTGGAAAATTCTGAGACTCACAGTCTTGGAGAAGTCTTTAAAGTTTTTGGATAATATCCATATTTTATATCCGGATATTATCCGATTATAAACTTCGGATATTCTCAGATCCGTCGGATAATTACTATCCGTATCCATATCCTTATCCGAGATAACTATCATTATCCGTATCCGTATCCGGAAAATTCTTCAAATATCCGAAAAACTATTCAAATCGCTATCCGAATTGATTCGATTGAAATTGATCGATCGGTCGGTTTAGGAAAATATCCGTTCCAGTTGCACCCCTACATGGTATGGCTAAGCATACTACACACTAGTAGTACCAAAATAAAGACATTATAAATTAATCAGTTAGATCTATCCCATTCCAGACATGAGGTTGCATGTTTGACTCAGGTCAAATGCTTGCAAGGTTAAGCTCTTAGATTAACTGAGGCAAAACTTCCATAATCCCTCTGGCATTCTGGCTCACCTTGGCATACTGCCCTTTTCCACTTACCTCAATCTAAATCATCTACCATCCTAGTTGATTATCATGCACCACGTGCCATCAACAAGTCAATATCGTTGTGTGACAACCCCGTCACTATAACTCAATATCATTGTGTGATAACATTTGACACAAAAATTCCATAAACATGTTCTATATTCCATTAATTAAGATAAATTTTTATTTCAAAAGACATGAGTCATATGTGTCATGGCTAAGCATACTACACATGGTCTAACCAACCCACATTGGTATCTATTAACAACCAACTAATAATGAGCCATCCTCGAGTGACAAATAATCATGTCATATAAATGACAAAGTAGGTATAATCCAATTGGGTTGAATAACTAGATCCCAAAGTATTTTAAAAACAATCCTACATATAAAATAGCATGCACAATTTAAGTCAATATAGCAATTTTGTAAAATTGGGTTTAACATGATCAAAGTACGACTTACCTTGGAAAAGCTCTTATTCCTACTCTGGACCTTATTCTTGGTTCAATGATTCCTCGTCGGACGCTCTAAGCACTTTTGACGTCTATGCATATCAAGAGAAAACACTAAATAAATACCAAAATAGATAGCAAACAAATTCTAAAAATTAAATAAAATTCATTATTAAATAGATCTCAATTTATAATTTTTTTTTAAATTTTAATTGCCTTAATCAGAGCTCCTATGAGAAAGAACGGGCTCAAAAAATATTTGATAAATGAGAAAATTAGAAAATATTAAATAATGTCGGGACCCGAATATGCAAATCCGGACCCTCTGTGCATACTGCACTAGTCCAAAATTACGCTAGTATACACAGACTCAGCATCAGTAAATATCACAATCATACATAGCAAAAATAAGATAAAAGACATCATATATTAAATATTACTAGTTGCAAGACCCTATGGTCAACTTACATGACTATGCCTCACAAGGCTAAACAACAAATTAAAGCTAGCGATAGAATGAAGGCGTAGATAACCCTCGATATCGATAGGCAAGCCGATAAGGCTCGCCTCTAAACATTTGTCTCTTCATGGTACTCCTCTTCCAAGTGATATGGGCTCCTCATTTGGTGATTTGTTGGCGAGCAAGGGTGAGTACTTAAAGCAATCAACAAGTTGTGCATGAATGCAATTCTATATAAATATATGCAAGGCTTATTCTAAAGGAATGGCTAACATGATTATTTTGCAATAAAGTAGCATTTGTAAATGAATACAATAAATAGATTGGAAGACAACCAAAATAAACAACGATAATAGATAGATTGACATTTCTCAAGTAAACCAAGCTTACGGTCCTAAGTCAAGTTTTCAACCTTCCATATGGTAACTTGCCATCCGATAGCATCTAGGCCCCCACAATTAATTTATTATGTTGTATCATATAGTTTTGGTGTTGATGACTAAGTCAATAATCATTAAGCTATGGAGAGCATGGGCTAAAAGCATAAATGAAGAATTATGAACTCACAAGATTAAGGTGCTTTGTTACTAGTTTATGGCTTGGGAGATGATTCAAGTCAAGTAACTAGTGTTATTCTTTTCTTTGAGTCGAATCTTGTAAAGGGGGATTGTGCACAAGTAAGTTCTTGGGTTAATGAGTATAGAGTAGACTGCTTGGAGTTAGAATTCTCTTTGAAAACTTCTATTCCTGAACCAAGTTCTTCTCAATATGTCAAAACCTAAGTCTAACCCTGCACCAAATCTACTTTTTGCTTTCCTAAGTCCGGAGTACCTTTATTGACAAAAACTTCATACACCAAACCATTCTATGCAAGTCTGACCCAAATTAGGTAGAAACAATCCTAACCGAGCACTCACCATTCATATTGGAAAATGAGAGAAAGGAGAGTGCGCTAGAATCTAAAATCAGCAAGTGGTTAAAAATGTTTTCCCACCTAAGAAAGGCAAGAAAGGACCTAGTTCTAGGTCAGGGAATTAAATTGAAGGGTGGTGTTATGCTTGCTACAAAATGTGACCTTGCTGAAATTAATGAAAATGATGCGCAAGTGCTATGTTTTGATATGCAAAGATGCTTTGTTTTCATTGGATGATATGCTTGATGCTTAGCCTCCTGCTGTCACTAACCTTTTCTGCATTGCAAAGAGGGAAGAACATGGGACAAATATATGATAAATGATGGATTTGTGTTTAGAGCTAACCGCCTATGCGTTCAGTTGGATCCGTTCGTTTTCTTTTGATACAGGAAGCTCATGGAGGAGGTTTGATGGGTCATTTGGTGCCAAGAAGACGGAGGTCGTCTTTGTCCGCTCCTTCTTTTGGCAAGATGAGGCGAGACATTGAGAGGTTTGTATCCTCATTGCGTTACATGTCAAAAGGCTAAGTCACGATTGAATCCACATGGTTTATATATGCCTCTTCCTGTTCCTAGCACTCCATGGGAGGATATATCTATGGACTTTGTTTTAGGACTTCCTAGGATCAAGAGGGGGAGGGATAGTATTTTTGTGGTGATTGATAGATCTTCTAAGATGGCTCACTTTATTCCTTGTCATAAGAGCGGCGATCTTTGTTAATATTGCTAACCTTTTCTTTCAAGAAATCATTAAGCTTGCATGGTATACCTTCTACTATTGTTTCAGATCGTGATGCCAAGTTTTTGAGCCACTTTTGGAGAACTCTATGGAATAAATTGGGGACCAAGCTGTTGTTTTCAACAACATGTCATCCTAAACCGACGGCCAAGCGAGGGTGGGTACACTCCACCACCAAGATTTGAAACCGTTCATGGGAGAAGAAGATGAGTTTGAGTCGAGGACGACTCCACTTCAAGAGGGGGAGGATGATGAGGACATCACACCTATGCATACGCCCGAGACTTCTCCAGTTGTGATGCAAGGACCCATCACAAGAGCACGAGCACGGCAATTGAATCAACAGGTGAGCTTGTTCCTAAGTGCCCGTGTATATACTTGTGAGGATGGTATGCTACCTAATGATATTATTGATTATATCGTACTTAGGAACTTTGGAGAGGATCATGAAGGCCTTGGGAACCAGCAAGGGCCAGGAGGGAGGCAAGGAGGACGTCCAAGTCAAGTTGGAGTCCCAATTCATCTCGAGTCGGAGTCCCAATTCAACTCGAGTCGACTACCTCGGCCACCGGGAGTAGTGTTCACTAAAATCATCGCCCAGGCCACAAACGGACTCCAATTTCAATGATCCATATATGTATCGAAAGATAAGGAGATAATCTTTCCAATGGCACTGGTTTCTGGTCAATTGGACTTCGGAGTCAACGGGAATACGTAAAATAATCCAGAATACTTTTTCAGTCCGAGTTCGAGTCCAGTTCGGCCTCAGCAATAGCACTGACTTTAAAGTGCCATAACTTTTGATTCCGGAGGGCTCTGGAGACCCATGAGTACACGTTTGAAAGATCTCAGAGTCTACTTTCCAAAGGATCCAGCCTCACCTCAAAATTCCTTCAGATGCGTCCGAAAACTGCCAAAAACCAAATGTTACTTTTTCAGTCTGAGTCAAACTCTAGTCAAAGTAGGCTTGGTGTTTTCAATTTGAGTTGTATTAGATCTCCAATGCTATGGACGACCCCTCCTGCTCCCTAATATAAATAACCACCCAAACCCT
>CM070522.1:14846360-14942678 GCA_036346375.1 Guadua angustifolia
GGTCCATCTCATTGTTCACATTGTGAAAGAGATACGAATTCTTGGTCCGTATTTCTACATCGGATGTACCCTTCGAGAGATTCATGGGGTTATAAAGAAATATGTTAAGAATCGAAGTCGACTGAAAGGCTGCATTGCCAATGGTTGGGGAACCGAGGAGGTCATTGAGTTCTGCGTCGATTATATGGATCTCAAACCGATTGGTGTGCTGTATCTCGGCATGAGGAAGGCTACTGAGGAAAGGACACTAGGCGAAATCAGATGCGTACTAGCAATCTAGCTGCATTTACACAAGCACATTTCACGGCTTTTGGGACAATCGGTTGTGGTGGCCCCATATGTCGACATGCACAAGAACGTGCTATCCAAAACAAACCCGGGGAGGTCGAGGGTTGGCTCGCGAGAAACACAGAGATAATTTCGGCGATTGGTTGTGTAGACACATGATGCGTCTGAGACAGTACTTTTCAGTTGAAATTGTTGGCTCAGGGACCGTCAACTACAATTCGGACATTCCAAAGATCGACATAAATGGTTTTACATTTTGTCGGGTATTCTTATTTGGGTACCCTCTCCGCCGCAAAAGCGGTCAACCAAGCGGTCAACATACTTAGTCACGTGGCGCCGGCGGCGGGTGGCGAAATACGCCCGCTTCGCCGGCGTCGGCTACGTGGCGGCCTAGCAACCGGCGGCGATCACGGCTGCCGGCGAGCGTCGGCTTACGTGGCGCCCGGCGGCGAGTGGCGAAACGCGCCTGCTTCGCCCGGCGCCAGCTACGTGGCGGCACGGCAACCGGCGGCGATCACGGCCCGCCGGCTGGCGTCGGTCCACGTGGCGCCCGGCGGCGGCGGCGGGCGCGCCACGCTCGCCCGGCGCCCGCTTCTGGCGGCACAGCAACCGGGCGGCGATCACGGCCCGCCCGGCTGGCGTCGGCCCACGTGGCGCTGGCGGCGAGTGGCGAAAGCACGCCTGCTCGCCCGGCGCCCAGTCCACGTGGCAGGCGGGCGGGCACGCCCTGCTCGCCGCGCCGCAAGGCAAAAAGGTGGAGCAAGGTGGCTTCACCTCGAAGGCTCCTTCCCCTGTCGTACCGTTCTGGGCCACGGGACAGCGGTGTCAGGCCCGTCCGCTGCAAGGGTTTCTGCGACAAGCCCATTCCTCTGACATCTCTCGCCTACCTGTCACAAAGGTGTCCCATCCGGCGGACCGGGCAAAGGCACGCGTGGGCATTTAATGAGGATGGAGGAGCGGCGACAAGGACAGAAGGCGCATTAAGTGTGTGAGGGTCAGCATGATCACCTCCCTTTTACCTACTCCCGTTAGCCTAGCCTATATAAGGGTCCCCGGGTGCATGGGAAAAGGGGGGACGGGCATTCGAGAGGAAAGAACTTGTAACTCAAGAGCTTTGTATTAGCTTCACACCTTCTCAAAAAACAATCTAGCAGGAAGTAAGGCTATTACCCGAGCCAAAGGGGCACGAACACTGGGTAAAATCTTGTGTCATCCATGAGTTCATGGGCGCGGAATCCCCGTAGGAGTCCCTAGGGTTTTCGCCCTCTAGGTTTAGCCAGTTCGAAGACGCCCTTCAGAACAAAACCCGGTCTATCGACTCCGGGCCTGTCGAGTGGAATCGCCCGGCAGGCGCGCCGAAGTGAGGGGCTAGTGGTTGGCTTTTCGGCTAACTCCCGGCGGACTTTGGTGTTCGCGGTTGAAGCGAGCCGTGCATTAGAAGATGGCGGATCCTCGGCACCAGGATATCGCGAGGCGGCGGCGACCAAAGCGCCTCCGGCCGTCGCGCGGTTGAGGGCCGTCTCACCCGCCCCTGGAGGCGCAATACTCCGCGAGCGGGGAAGCGATCCGTCGTCGCGAGTGGCCTGAGGCGGCCACCCGCCAGAACACCGCGCCGCTCGCGCTCTCTGGACCACCCTCGGTGGAGTTCGCGAGAGATTCCCCGCCACTCCGTGGGCTGCGAACATCGCTGGCCTCGTGGATGCGGCCCAACTCCGAGTGGGGCTCCCCGGCGAGTCAGGTACCAGCCGTGCCTTGACGCCTAAGGCGCCGGCAGGGCGCTCTCGAGCCTCGGCCGCCCGACAACAAAGGCCCGGCAGGGGGCGGTCGAGAAGGCGCCGCAATCTGGTCGGTTCATCGAGGAACCGTGGGGACCTCCGCTCTCACCTTGATGAGAGCCGGCGGCGCGGTGATGACCTCCGTGGTGCTTTGCCGCGCCACGGACCAAAGCGTCGCCATGGCAAGCGGTGGCGGCGGCAATGAGAGTCCCCTCATGGCTCTCACCCTCGGGACCGGAGGAGGTCCACTCCTCGGTTCTCGCGCTCCCATGCACAGTCTCCGGACCGGGCCTCGATGAGCGGCTCGACTCCCTCTGGCGTCGGGTGCGAGCCTTCTCCGGCCGGTTGCGCGCGTGGCTGGCCGGGACGAGTTTCGCCCGTGACCATAGAAAAATATGACAAGCACCACCAACCCGGAGGAGTTCCTCCAAATCTACGAGCGATGGTGCGGGCGGCGGCGGATCTGAAAGGTCATGGCCAACTACCTCCCAATGGCCCTGACGGGTTCTGCCCGCTTCTGGTGCTAAATCTCCCCCGAGGGTCGGTGCACTCGTGGGGAATGTTGTGCGACATCTTTGTCGCCAATTTTCAGGGCTCTTTCGCGCAGCCCGGTGTGGAGGATGACCTCCATACTGGAGCAAGAAGAAGGGAGTAAACCAGCGACTTCATCCGTGGTTACATCCTTTGCCGCAACACCATCCCCACATCTCCGAGCAATCGGTCGTCGCCATCGCCGGGGAGGCGTCTGCGACCCATAAGATGAAGGAGAAGATGGCCACCGTACCATCGGCTCAACCTCCGAAGCTTTTCTCCTCGCACATAAGTGTCGCGGCGCTGCTGAGCGAGGGGGGCGGCCGCGCCCCAAGGGTGGCCAAGGCAGGGACGAAGCCGGGACCTCGAAAGGTTCCGGCCGTGCGGGCAAAAAGGCGCGGAAGCGCGAGGCGGGGGAGGCCAGGCAGGTCCTGGCCGCCGAGCGCAACGACGAAGAAGACCCCGCGCCTCAGAAGCGCAACCGCCGCGACCGGCGTGATGACCGCCGCGACCGGCGTGACGACCGTCGTGACCGGCGTAGCGATCGCCGTGATCGGCGCGATGACCGCCGCGGCCGTGGAAACGACCGCCGCGATCAAAAGGAGGGCGAGCCCTATTGTCCAATACATAAAACCAATACCCATGACCTGGACAAGCTGGCGGGTCGTGGGCGAATGGTGGAGAAGCGGCTCAGGGCGCCATACGATGATGATCAAGAGGAAGATCCGCCCCGTCTTTTTCGACCAAGCGGATCACTGCTGTATGGCGTACATCCATGGTGGTTCATCCACCATCCTCAACGCCGCTTACAAGCGGCTGAAAAGGAGGTATCGCCCGCGGCGTCGAGCTCGAGGATGGGTCGGACATCGAAATGGTCGAACAGCGATCACCTTGATCGGCGACCACCACGAGGGCACCCGACCTAGGGCATCTCCCGATCGTGGTGGCACCACGGTCCGGAATGTCTGGTGGGGGTGCTAATGGACGGAGGCAGCTCCATCAACCTCTGTCGCGTCGGCATTCATGGGCTGCAGATCCATGACGGGATCTGCGCGAACCTGCCGTTCTTGGGTAGCCCCAAATCGGGCTTGATCCTTGGGTCAAGTTTGCCTCCCGTCACTTTCGGGAAAATGATAACTACCGCACCGAGATGGTGGACTTGAGTCGCCGATTTCGACCTCCCATATAACGCCTTGCTTGGCGGCGGCGTTGGTCAAATTCATGGCGATGCGCCCACTATGCTTACATGATGGTGAAGATGCGGGGCCGGTGGCCCCATTGTCATCAATGTGGATAGGTCGGAGGCCTGCTTGTTGCCTGGCGGGCTTGGGATCTGGCGGTGCCACTTGCGTCGGCCGCCAAGCGTCACTTCCTCGGGAGCCCCTCGGGCCGGACCGTGCTTCACCTGGCTCCGCCCGATGAGGTAAAGGTGGTGCATACTGAGTGAAGCGAACCGAAGAACCGTCAACATTGGCGCCAACCTCGGCGCCAAATAGGAAAACGCGCTCGTCACCTTCCTCGATCAAGCGTGAGCGTGTTTGCACGGCAACCGTCCGACATATTGGGGTCCCAGGAGGTGATCGAGCACCGACGGTAACGCGCTCCGGCGTCGTAATCCGAGAAGGTCCGGAGGCGGTAGCCGAGCGGCGAGGAACGCCATTCGAGAGGAGGTAGAGAAGCTGGCTTGGCCGGGAATAGTCGAAGTCTCTCATCTGGTGGCTCGCCAACCCGTGCTCGTCAAGAAATCCAACGGAGGTGGCGATGTGTCGACTTCACCGACCTCAACAAAACTGCCGAAGGATCCTTATCCCGCGGCGGGTCGACCTCATCATAGACTCCACGGCGGGTGTGAATTCTTTGTGCTTTTTGGATCGTACTCGGGTACCACAGATCGATATGGCGCTTGAAGATGAAGAAGACGCTTTGTAACCCCTACGGGTGTATATTGTTATGTAAAAATGGCTTTTGGTTTAAAGAATGCCGGTTCAACTTACCAGCGTGCCATGCATATCACCTTCCGCCCCCAGCTAGGGCGAAATCTTGAGGTTTATGTCGATGACTTGGTTGTGAAGATTAAGAAGAGCGATGAATTGATCCAAGACACGGAGAAACCTTTGCTAACCTCCGGAAGAATTGCTTGAAGCTCAACCGGGAAAAATGCGTGTTCGGTGTGCCCTCCGGCAAAATTTGTTGGGTTTCAGTGTCAAGCGGAACATCGAAGCCAACCCGACAAGATATCGGCCATCGAGCACATGAAGCCCCGGTAGCGGCTTAAGCAAGTCAATGCTTGGCGGTCGCTGGCCTCCTGGGGCGGTTCATTGCGGTTGGGAGAAAAAAGCTTGCCTGTTTAAGGCTTTGAAGAAGGCGAACCACTTGAGTGGGTGAAGAAGCCGAGCGTTTGAAGAATTGAAGCGGTACCTCTCCTCTCCCGGTCTTTGGTTTCCCGCCACCGGGTGAGCTCAATGCTCTTGTACATTGCTGCCACCCGGAGGTGGTGGCCTTGATCTTGAATTCTTGCGGAGAGGGAAGGCGTCCAAAGGCGGTGTACTACATCGACAAGGTCTTTGCCGAAGCGAGACCCGTACCGTGAGCTCGAGAAGATCTTGTATGCCGTCTGGTGGCGTCGAGCTGCGCCATTACTTCAAGGGCGGAAATTACCGTGGTCACGGCTTACCGCTGCGAAGATCCTCCACAATCGTGAAGCCGAAGGCCGCATTGCTAAATAATTCGGTGGAGCTGGGGAATTCAACATCAAGTTAGTGCCCTTTACCGCTATCAAGAGTCAAAAGTTGGCGGAGTTAAATGGCGAGTGGACTCCGCCACTCTTGAAGCTAAAAAGCGTGCCTTCCCACGGACATTATTCTTTGATGGATCCTTGTTTGGAAGGCGGGGGCGGGGTATCTGGTCTCCCGACCGGTGACACTCTCGATGCGTGGTCACCCTCGAATTCAAAGCCACCAACAACGTCGGCTGAGTATGAAGGTTCTTTGGCGGTGCGCGATCGCCGGCGTTGGGCATCGGCGTCTCCAAGTCAAGGAGACTCCTGCGATCATTAATCAAGCGGAAGGAGTTCAATGTTCGACCCCACCATGGCGGCGTACTGGCGGCGGTCCGAAAAATGGGCGTCATTTTGAAGGTTTGGGATATATCCATGTCCCCGTGGCGACAATCACCTTTTGGCGGCGGGCTTCGCGGCTCGCGTCATCAAGGGCTCTGTTCGGTCGGGGTCTTGAAGAAAGACTACGCGACCGAATCCATCGCAGACCCACGAGTCGGTGAGGATGATGGTGTCATTGTCGCGACCCACGATTGAGTGGGGACGGCGGCAAAATTGCCATGACCTCGGCTCAGTGGGAAAGGCGGTGCCTGCCACGACCTCCAATTCGGGGAGGAAAGCGGCGTGCCGCCTCGGCCCGGTCCGGGAGGGGCGGGCGGTCTGCGAGGCAGCACCAGGAAAAGCACGGCCAATGAGTACCCGGCGAGCACCGAGTGGTCGCCAGCGCTTGGCGGAAGATCGGTGGATGGATCCTATCCTAGCTTTCTGCGTGACCAAGTGATCCCGGCGATGATGTCTCGGTGAGAAGATTGCACGTAAGGCCAAGTGCTATACCTGGTAGGTGGGGACCTATATCGCCGAGCGAAGCGGAGTTCTCTTGAAGTGCATCACTCGGGAAGAGAGGAGCCTGCTCTCGATATCCATGGGCGTGTCGCGGGAGCCATATGTCGGCGAACTCTAGTCGGCAAAGGCGTTCGCCAAGGGTTTTATTGGCCTACCGCCCTCCGGGATGCTTGCGAGTGGTGAGGGCGTCGAGCTTATCGGTTCTTCGCCAGGCAAACCCACCAACCAGCCCAAGCTCTGCACACCATCCCACTCTCCGGCCATTCGCGGTCGGGGCTGGATATCTGGGTCCGTTCCGCGAACCGCGAGGCTTCACCCACCTCTTTATCGCCATCGATAAATTTACAAAGTGGGTCGAGGCGGCGGTCGCAGCGCCATCACGCCGCCGCCGCCGTCAAGTTTATCTGTGGGATCTTCACCGCTTGAGTCATAATCGCATCATCACCGACAAGCGGCACCAGTTCACCGGTAGCGGCTTTTACGGAATTGCAGTGAAGAATGGGCACCAAGGTATGTTTAACCGGTGGCCCATCCTATGAGCAGCAGGTAGCGAGCAGCAGCAACGCTGGTCTTTGAAGGGCCTCAAGACAAGAAGCGTTCGATCGGCTTCATAAAAGGGCGCGGTGGGCGGAAGAGCTCCGGCGGTGCTATGGTCGCTCCGTACCACACCAGCCGAACAGCGGGCAAAACGCCTTTCTTCTGGTATCTGAGGCGGTGTCCTCCCCTCCGAGCTATCGCTCGGTTCCCCGAGCGTCTCGGTGCTCAACGAAGAAGACCAAGAGGATCTTCGGCGAGAAGATGTCAACCTTTTGGAGGAGGTGCGGGATCGTCTTTGCTCTCGCGCCGCCACTTCTGACAAAGTCTCGGCGGTACCACGCCACCGGGTCTCTGAGAGGACAACTGGCGATGGCGACTGGTCTTCTTGCAGAGTCGGCGCATGCGGGTTGAACAAACTGTCTCCCGATGGGAGGCCCCTTCAAGGTGGTCTCGGTATCTCGGCGAAGCGGTCCGGTTATGCCGAGGGCGGCGAAGAAGCTGCAATTCCTATAACATAGAGTTGTTGCGGAAATTCTATCCCTGAAGGAATTGTAAGTACCTCGCTGCTCGCCCCGGCCAGCCGTGAGGTAAGGGCCTCCCTTGGCTGGTTGGTGGCTCGGGGCGGTTAGTAAAGTTTTTACCTAAAAGGTTTTCAGTTTACCATTGCTGTCCCATTATGCGCCCCTAGTGGCAAGTTTATCTTTGCATGGATGTTGCTAGTTCCGTATGTTTGCTAATTCCTTGGTGATCTATGAGAGATCCCTGGTGCCTGTGTCCGACAAGGGCCAGGCGACGAGGCGGGCTAGATCTGATGCTCAAAAGCAGCGGCCCGTCGCCTCGGGTTGGCTCACTGAAGCACCGGTGAGTCGTCACCGTGAGCATCGTTAGTCTGGTACCCTCACAGGATCCCGCTTTGGCCGCGACACCATGGATCGGTCTCCAAAAAATCGCAAGGACTTAGAAATCAAAAAGGGACCAGGAATCACTCCATGCGGGGACCTATATCATTCGGTTTTTTCTTGCGTATGCCTACTCATTCTGTTAGTAGCTGTGCCCCCAAGCTCCTCCGTGGCCGCCCAAGAGCTCGGGGGCTGGTCGCCCCAAGCTCCTTCGTGGTCGCCCCAGGCTTCTCCGTGGTCGCCCAGACACTTGGGGGCTGATCGCCCAGTGATATGAAAAGCGGGATAAGTGCTCCTTGCCGCATTTTTGACCATTTCCTTACGTACATGCGCTAAAATGGGTCAAGTTGCGCGTGATTGTCTAAGTGCCAAAATTAATGGCCCTCACGATTGAAGAAGTGCGCTAAGCGTTAACGTTGGTGACCAAGCGGTAGGGGTGCAAAGTTAGGCGTGGTGCTCAAACCACGGCTCGTCGCCTCGAGTCGGCTCTCTGAAGCACCGTTGGTTGTCACCGTCGAGTGCCGCTGGTCTAAATACACTTAGGAAGCTTGTTGCCTTGCCACGCTTCTGTTGCTGGCGCCCTTCGGCGGTCATCGGGGTCCAAGCTCGGAAGAGTTTGAACCAAGTGACAATCAGCGCGCAAAAAACCATGGCGAGACCAAGCTCGTCTAGCATCTCCTACGGACTCGGGGCGTTTTCTCCTGAGTCCGTATGACTTAATGTGATCCTTACTTGCGTTTGCGGCAAACACATTTAATCCTTGGCGAAACTTCGGGGCGCCACCTAACCTAAGCATTCCTTGAGCATTTCCGCTAAGCTAGAAGAGTGGCGCTTTGGCGATTTAGCGAGCGATCATGCGAAATAAGCGAAGCATGCAGGTAATTTTGACTAAGAAATATTCAAAGTTATTTGGTGCTTGCGAGCAGTGAACGCCAAATGAAGATAAAACAAAAAAGAGCAACAAAGCGGCCCGGCTCATCGATCGTCATCGCCAAGGTCGAGCTAAATCGTCGCCCTCGCCTTCCGCCGCCGATGGGGTGGAGACATCCATGATCGGTGGTCTACTTGCGATGAGTCCGGCCATGTGTTCGTGCGCAGTGCGCACCTGCGCCTCTCCCGCGCGACATCCCCCTCAACGTCGGTACATCACCACCGCCATGGGATCGAAAGCGTCGTCGGTGGTGCGGCCGGGCTAGAATGTGGTCGCGGTCATGATCGCGACCTCACGTCCTTCTCTGGCGGAAGCGGCGGCGAGAGCGGGCAGCCCGGTGCCTCTGCGGCTGGTTGGTCGGCGTGGCGAGCGGCGGCTGTGAGTCCTCGGCCCGGCATATTCGGCGCCACCCCAAGGGTTCGAGCACCTCTTGGTGCGGCTGAAACGCCTTCTGAACATGATGGACGAGTTGCGCGCGGCAGAAGGACTCGGCTCCGAGGTATTGACGCCGTCTCGGCCCTCTCCGCCCGCTCTTACGCCCTCTCTGCCGATATCGCATGGCGGCGCGTCGGTCTCTCCGCGCCCGATCTTTGCCTCCGCCGTGTCGCTCTCACCGCTCACGCAGCAGCTCGCCTCTCCGGCGTCGGTGCAGGTAGTCTCGGCTCCGTGCTGGCGGCCGGCGAGTGTTGCCAAATCGTCTGAATCGCCGGCCGGGTGAAGATTACGGCGTGGCGTGTGGCGGGAAATGGCGGCGTGGGAGGCTTGGAGCCGGGCGCGGCCTCGAGTCGACCTCGCGATTCTCCCCGGCGGCCGAGGTGCTAAGCGAGGCTTCCGTTTTGTGATGTCGGAGGCGCCCTTGGCATGTCTCGAGGGCCGTCTTTGGCGGCACCCTCAAGGAACCCGGCCATCGAGCGTCAGACCACCATGGAAGTGGTGGCGGGGTCCGTGGCGGGCTGTTAACACCGCGATCGGCAATGGCGAAGCGCGGAGGAGTTAAGCACAGTCGCGGCGCCCATGAGGCGGTGGCATCGGAGAAAGTTATGGCAGGCGATCTGCGTTACCACCCTTGCGAAAACGCCCGCCCTTGTAATGTGTGGCGGGAGAGGTTTGGTCCGTGGCGGACCCTCTTAAATCCGAGCCGTGGCGTCCGGAACAATCGGCCGCTTGCCCGCCCGTCGGCCCAGTAGGGGCCGTGTCGAGATCACCAGTGGCGCGTGGTGGCACCTGGCGGCCTGTGGAGTCCGTGGCGGGAACCGCTGGCGTGTTCGAGGCGTTCCGTGTCTGCCGGATCGGCGGCGAGCGGCGGTAGCCAGGGGAAAGATAGCGCCCGCGGACGGCGGCATCGGCCGCGGAGAGCCATCTGCCGATGACTATATCTTCCAAGTTTCCGCGCTGGCAAAGAGACAAAAATGGTGTCGGTTGGTAGAGGGCCACGGAAAAAGCATGTCTTGTGAAAAAAAGGCGGAAAGGATGAAGACTTACGCCCGGACCCGCGTCGTGTATCCGTCGTCGTCGCCGAAATCTTTACCATCTTTGGCGGTGGCGTGGCGCAAGGCTGATTCTCCGGGATCACGAAGTCGAGCCACCATCGCTCTGGTCGATCCGGCGCCCGCGGCCCTGTTGATCACGAACGCCATGGCGAGGAGTTCCGCCGTCTCCTCGGCCGCGAATTCCAGTTCTCGGAGGCCTCGCGCGCTCGGTGGAGCACTCCCAAAGCGTCGACCCATTGTCGCCGTTGACATCTGACGGTCGGCTGCGCCATACCTTCGATTAGTTGGGGTGGAAGGCGATGTAGTGAGGAGACCATCCGTCTCGGAGGCAAATAGCAACTCCCACTACCTCATTATCGGTGGGGCGTGTGAGAGGAAGAAGTAAGCGGAAGAGAGGAAGATTCGGCATAACCCCCACGAACATCTCGCAAAGGTATGCGAAGATAGAGAAAAACGATGGAGTTAGGGGTAAGGTGAAGATGGTGGATCCGTAGAAATGGAGATCACGGTGAGAAAAAAATCGAAAAGAGGCGGGACCGGACCGCCATCGATTATAAGTGTGTACTAACGATCTCGTTCGAAAGGCACCGTGGCGTGGCGGTCCCCGCCGGAAGCGGAAGGTGCCCTCCGGTGCTATAAGCGGCCATCCTCTTTACGCGCGAGTATCAGCGGTCGAAGCGAGGATGGGGTGCGCCATGGAGGCCAAGAAGGCGAAGGCTTTTCGAGCAAAGAGTTGAAGGAGGTAAAGGTTGGAATCGCAAGGAAGAAGAAGGCGTAAAACCACCTGTCTGAGAGAACGGACTATATATAAGCCCCCTGCAAGCGGTTCGTGAAGGACAAGATCGTCGTCGCCTCGGGTCCGAGAAAAATCCATGATCTGTGAGGAGGCAAGGCGGTCGTATCCTCATAGTGGTGGCCCCACGAGAGCACTTTTCGGCATTTAATGAAGGTTACGAAAGAGGCTTTGGCGCGTGTTCGAGGCGGGCGGGGCTCTTGTCGGCGTATTCTGCTTGTGGGTACCCTCTCCGCCGCTAAGCGGTCAACAAGCGGTCAACATACTTAGTCACGTGGCGCCCGGCGGCGGGTGGCGAAATCGCCTGCTTCGCCCGGCGTCGGCTATGTGGCGGCTTTGGCAACGGCGAAAGCGATCACAACCCGCCGACGAGCGTCGGCCGCGTGGCGCGCGGCGGCGGCGGCGGCGAAACACGCCCTTTCGCCGGCGCCCGGCTACGTGGCGGCTGGCAACGGCGAGCGATCACGGCCTTGGCTTTGGCGTCGGTCCGTGGCGCCGGCGGCGGCGGCGAAACCATACTTTCGCTGGCGCCCAGCTTCTGTGATGGCAGCAGCGGGCGCGGCGATCACGGCGCCGGCTTTGGCGTCGGCCACGTGGCGCCCGGCGGCGGTGGCGAAACTGCGCCTGCTTCGCCCGGCGCCCGATCCACGTGGCGGCCGGCGGGCCGCCACCTTTCGCCAGCGCCGCAAGGCAAAAGGTGGAAACAAGGTGGCTTCACCTCGAAGGCTCCTTCCCTGTCGTCACCGTTAAGGCCGCACGGGACAGCGGTGTCGAACCGTCCGTGCAAGGGTTTTGCGACAAGCCCATTCCTCGACATCTCTCGCCTACTGTCACAAAGGTGTCCCATCCGTGGACCGAGCAAAACGCAGCGTGGGCATTTAATGAGGATTGAGGCAGCGGCGGCCTGAGGAAGGCGCATTAAGTGTGTGAGAATTGACATGATGACCTCCTTTTACCTACTCCGTTAGCTTGGCCTATATAAGGGCCCCGGTGCATGGGAAAAGGGGGCCAGACGTCGAGAGGAAAGAACTTGTAACTCAAGAGCTTTGTATTAGCTTCACACCTTCTCAAAAACAATCTAGCGAGGAAGTAAGGCTATTACCCGAGCCAAAGGGGCTGAACACAGGTAAAAATCTTCGTGTCATCCATGATTCATGGGCGCGGAATCCCAGCGTAAAGGAGTCCCTAGGGTTTTCGCCCTCTAGGTTTAGCCAGTGCGAAGACGCCCTCCTTCGAACAAAACCGATCTGTCGACTCGGGAACTGTCGAGTGGAATCTGTGACACATTTTATACAAGGCGCCAAGATAAAAAGAGCACCAATCAAAATAAGCGGTATCCGTATAGATGCCTATGACAACAATGGAAATAGGCAAACCTACTCTGATTCATAGAAAGATTTGGGAGCTTGACTATGGTCCTTTGAAGGTCCCTCTCTTTCGGTGCCAATGGGTGAGACTTCCGTGGCGTGAATATCGACAAATCGGCATCACTCTTGTGGACCTCAAACTCGTGGGATCTGAGAAGAACCATTACGTACTTGCTAATTACGTTACACAAATCTTCTTTATGGCGACCCGGCTAACAAGGGCGCCACGTGGTTATTCAAGGAAAAAGAAGGATTGTCGGAGTTGAGAATGTTGTCGACGAGGAAGAGTACAACCAATTCGATGAGCTTCCCCCTTTTGGAAGGGCGTTGACCTAAGTACCATGGAAGGCGGTGTGAAGCTACATACATACGCGCGATCATAACGAAGGTCGAGTCGTAGCTTAGTTGTAGTAATGAAATGTATGCTTTCTTTTGTATGAGCGACATATTTATTTTCTCATATGTAACAATTAATGTAATATATGCAATAATGGAAATTGAGGTTATGCTTTCTTTTTATCAAATTGAAAGTTTTCTTTGCATTTGGATTTTTGTGATTTTATTTGCACTTGAATTTGTTGAATTTGTGACATTTGTTGTTCAATTTGACGGCATTATTTGATTTTAGAAATATTAAAACAATTAAAAGTTAGCAATCTGATTTTTATATGAGCGGGTAACTAGATTTAAGCTGAAACTTTCATAAGTAACTAGGAAAATGGCAATGATGTTCACTTCCTTTACGTGCTAGTAAATCATGAATCTTGCTGCAAATCCAACTAAGAAAAGTTTCCAAAAATTCTGAAACAAAATCATGGATGCACATCTCAACTTACCCCATCTACATATAAAATTTCATGATCAAATTCGTCCTATATTAAGAGTAATAAAAAGACAAATTTTAACGAGAACATGGGCAAAGAGCTTATCACTTGCGGTTGTACAATGGACGGCGATAATATTCCACTATCCTTGCGGTTGTACAGCGGACGGCGGTAATATTCCCTATCACTTGCCGGTTGTACAGCGGACGGCGATAATATTCCACTATCGCTGCGGTTGTACAATGGATGGCGGTAGTAATCCACTATCCTTGCGGTTGTACAATGGACGGCGGTGATATTCCTACTATAAATAAAGCGCGCGCCTTCCTCTCATTTACCTTAGCCTAGCCCGCGCCCTCCTCTCACTTTTCAGCGCCGTCCCCTCTGAGCTCCACAGCGCGCCGCGCGCTCGGACCACCGCCGTCGGTTCGCGAAACTCCCGCCGCCGCCTCGACTCGGGCACGCCGTCGCCTCGCTTCGCCTCGGACCGCCCGTGTCGCCTCGACTTCAGGGCGGCCGCGTCTACGCCTCGAACGCGTCGCCGTCGCCTCCCACCGTCGCCTTCACCTCCACGCCGTCTCCCACCGTCGCCTCGACCTCCTCACCGTCTCCCGCCGTCGTGTCGACCTCCGCGTCTCCCCGTGGTACACCTCTTGCGAAATTATAGCGAGGCCGAATGTTCAATGTTGCTTGATGTCCCAGCATTGTCGCCTCGTCTTGCTCTTGCGATGTGTGAATGTGCATGTGCGAGATGTGAATGTGCAGATGTGAATGTGAATGTGATTGTGAATGTGCGAGATGTGCATGTGCGAGATGTGAATGTGCAGATGAATGCTAAGGGCGATCAATTCGTTTGGCTTAGGGACCTAACATGTGGGGTATAGTGTTGATGATTTGGGACTGAAATAGACAATTTGTGACACCTTTATTATTTTTACATGGGCAATCTACATCTTTGGTATTGAAAAGCGCATGCTTGATTGGCAATGTTAATGCTTCTTGTAAAAAGGTAGTTATTCTTGCTTATTGATATATGGCTTTCTTCATTGTGCTTCCATTAATATGTTAATGCTTCACGATAAAAACGTGGCTCATTATGACTGATTACGCATAACACAACACTTACGGTAATTTGTGTTGATTTACCATACTTGTCTTTGTGTATTGAGCAAATTCATTGAAATAAAGGAGGCACGAGAACACCTTTGTGCAATATGGTTTCATTCTTATATGATAAGAGTAGGAAATGCGTGGTCAACTATGATAGATTGCATAATATCATGATGTGCAAACTTCACTTTGGTTCATTTAGTTATACTTGTATTTTATGCATTATTGTTAGTTTGTTGCGAAGTATTAAGGTATTACCGCATTATGCTTATGTTAAAATACAAACCTGATATTTTTTGTTAATGCTTCACGGTATTGAATTGCTTCATAGTATTGAGTTAAAAAAACTCAACTGCATTGCTTATTAGTATCAAAATTCAACCGTACCTAATGGAGCATCATCATCTCTAATTTGCTATGGACAACTCTTGAACAAACCTGAGCGTGCATTTATAATTATTGTAACTTTCCTTGTATCACTATGCTCGCCTATTCTTCATGAATTTTTCTACTTGTTGATATTGAGTTTCATGCACGAACAAACACACAAAAATTATGATGTACTGCCACTTGATGTCCTTTATTGATTCTCTGCATTTGACTTAGTTACTTCCTAGCATGTAGGAGTAAATGGCTTGATAAAAGCATATACTTCCATTGTTGTGTACACCCATACATTGTTTAAATATTGTTTGTGGTTTGTTAATCATTGAGTTTTTGGGCATTTGTGTTTGATCTTTTGGTTAACTCTTTTGATATATTAATCCTGAATTAATTTACTTATTTGGAATTAATCAATAACTAAGGTAAGGTTGTCACAAATTAGTCTATTACTCGTCCCTTGTGGCGAGGAGGGCCTTTGGGCAACCCGACATCTGAGAACACTCAAAATAAACAAGTTGAGCTTTATTCTAGTTGCCTTGTGAATTCACATCTACACATGTGTTGTTTTGATCATTTTGCTCTGTGGTTATTTATATTGCAGCCAAAAGTAAACTTCAATTTGGTGCTTTGTATATCTTCTTGAAAGATGTATACATGTGTTGTAAATATTTGTTTAAGTAAAGATGTATACATGTGTTGTAAATATTTGTTTTGTGCCACTAATTGTAATAGTAAGTAGTTGTAGTTCATTTAGTTAATAGTTGTGCCACTAATTGTAATAGTAGCGAGTTGTGCATGTGATATCAAGATTCATTATATCAGAGAGTTACAAAAAGAAAAAGTCGACAAGTTTATAGAGTTTAAACTTGCGAATTTTCTCTTGTTTGTAACTCTCGATATATAATAATTTGATCTAATTTTATGTGTATGTATATTTTGTTGACCAAAATGTATGTGTTTAAAAAAATAAGCCCTGCAAGTTCAAGAAGCATGGGTGTCACGAGGCGTCCGGTACACGAAGGCGAAGCCATGAGAGACATGCTAAGCAGAAATGGACTTGGGACTTGGTTCTTTGTCTTCTTTTCGCGTACCACTTTGTCTATAGGCTTTCTCCGCTCCTCTTCTTCATTGATCATGGAGTCTGCGTGTCCAACTTTTCCAATGAAAAATTTCATGTTCTATCAACCAAGTCCCAAGTCCATTTCAAGTGAGCATGTCTCCTCATGGCTTCGCCTCTCCTGGACGCCTCGTGACATCCATGCTTCTTGAACTTGCAGGGCTTATTTTTTAAAATCATTTTAGTGTGGAATATATTCTTAAGAATATATGAATTTTTCATATTATTTTTTCATTTAGAGATGTATATGTATCATGTGATTTTTTTCTCATGTATAAGTATCATTTTAAAGTTACATGTGCACATGTTTGTAGCATGAGGTCACAACATCACTTATTCCTCTCAACTCTAGCAAATTACCATCGTTTGAATTCACAAGTTTGATGTCATGTAGCAACCATAAATGAATGCAATATAATTAACCCAATAACATTTTGGATTGCTAGGAATGGCCTCGAATCGGGGACAAGTGCGGAGGAGTTCGGCCCTTGAATGTAGACAAGTAGGAGTGGGTAGCCCAAGTGGCTACTTGAACCTCTGAGGATATTGGTATGGAGCAACTTTGGCGTCCTGACCATGGACCAAAGCGGCGCGATTGCCATGGACCAAGGCGCGCCATTGCCATGGATCAAGTGGCGCCCTTGCCATGGACCAAGGTAGTACGCGACTAACATGGGCGAGGTAAAGTATTAATGCGTTGTGATTCCCAAAATATTGTAGGGTCATCGACTAATAACAAGATCTAATTGTAGGCTCAAGCGTCGGTGAACAAAGGCGGCGCGCAGTCGTGGTCGAGCAAGATGCCTAAGGCGTTCACAACATAGTCCAGCTCTCGGAAGTCGGGAACTGCTATACCAGCGTCGGGTATTAAGCGCCCGTCTGAGATGACACTGGGAGTACTTGCTAGGGATAACGTGCCCATCATCTATAGATCATGGACCGCCGCGATGGTGATCGATGGGTGGTTCGATGACTGAAGGACTCGCTATGGGGCAAGCTAAAACCGTATTCCATTTCCCCAAGGGTCGAGTTGGTTGCAAAAGCGTGCACTAAGTATCATGTGCACATCTTTGGAAGAATTGGAAGACTCAACTGAATAAGAACTATGTGAAGAAGAATGTCACGCCAAATTTTAACACGTTTCCAAAGATAAGGGAATTTTGGAAGGACTTTGTGGATCTGAGAATTCAAGAAGCCAGACGGTGAGTCGAGAAGAAGAAGGCTAAGCGGATAAGAATATGTACCCTCACACACTAAGCCTTTGGTGGCTCGTGAAGAAAATACTGCATGGGATAGCGCGAACAAGAGCTAACCCTCAAGGCGTTACTCTGCGACGGCCGAGTTCCTTTGCGATCAAAGCACTTTGGTTGTTTGGGAGGGACTTCATCTCGAAGATGGCAGCAGGCTTGGGGCGATATAGCGGGAGGTGTCGCAGAAAATATCGGATGCTCACATGGAGTCTTCCCAAGGGCTTTTCAAGCCACAAAGGAGAATGATGGTATTTGTTGCCACTGGTAACAAGGAGCATCTGGGCGCACGCAGGAGTTGGTTTGGTGCCGTGGAAAGAAGGCTTCGGTGGCGCATCGGAGTACAAGCGGCGAAAAGAATAAGAAGATGAGCGCAAAGTCAAATACAAGATCTTTGTGGCAAAGGCGTTAGAGAAGAAGAGAAATTTGGATCAAGTTAATGGAGCAAGCGATCTGAAAGCTCTTAGCTCACGACCGCCACTCGATGACAACCCTCGAACCTCGATCACGGTGTTCTTAAGAGCAGCTTGCGTCATAGCGATTCGGAGAGCATCGACTCCATTTTCGATGGATGACATCACAGAACCGACACCGTGCAAGCTGCATTTGTCCGCACATGGCATTACCATCAAGGTGGTGATGGCGGGGCTTGGCCATGCGCCTCCTCACGAGTTACTGCCGCCCAATACGGCCTGGGATTCGCCGGTCGAAGTAGACGATGTAGTCCCACAATATCGCAAAATGGAGGTAGAGATTCTGGCGAGGCGGAAAAAACAAACTTGGAGAAAGCGTGCATGGCTTCCTCGCGTGGCGCAAGAGCTTGATTATGTTGGCTCGGACGATGAGGCCGACAACGGCAGCGATGATGATGAGCCGCACTCTCCACCGCGGACACTGTCGCCTCTGAAAAGTGCAACTCCTCCGCGGCACCGGTTAGGACAAGTCCAACTCCTCCGGCACCATCCCAAAAGGACCAACTCCTCCGCGGCACCGGCCGAGAAAAGTCCAACTCCTCCGCCGGCACCATCGGAAAAAGTCCAACTCCTCCTCGGCACCGGCCAGAAAAGTCCAACTCCTCGGTAGGCACATAAGAAGAGTCGAACATCGGCACCATCTCGGAAGTCCGCATCGTCTTGTACCAAATCTCGGTCATCTGTGAAGGCAGCCTGACCTCGAAAAAATTACGGCGATATGGTGAAGAAAACGCAAAAAAACAAGCGAAGGCCGAGGTAACATCTCACTTCCAAAAGGTGCCATCACGAGAAGACTAAAGTCGATGCTAATGCGCATGAGTTTTTCTTGAGTATGGCAAAAGCCAAAGAGGCAGGCGGACTTGAACCTTGAAATGTGGGACTCGGCGCATCTCGAAAAGCAAAACTTGAAGATGGCTAGTCTTTGGCGTCGATGTCGCAAGCTCAAAAGATCTTCTTTGAACAACGTCGTAATTCGAGCTAGGTCTAATTTGGAAGTACATTAAGGGGCAACCGATGGCTCCCCAAAGATTTAGAGAACCTAACAACAAAATTGCGGCACGTCCATCGATATTACATGCAGCGGTGCCAAGAGGGTATGTGGGCGATCGATGAAATACAAAGATTGGATTTTCACAATGGGGATGGCATGTTACAGTTAGAGTTCTCTGAATTGTATATGTTGTACCGGCGGATGCTCGGGCCGCGTCCTTTGGTCGAGGCTGTGGACTTTGTAAGTCTCTATTTATATTATTGTATATTCTTCTACCGTTCAAGCTGTATGTCTAACTTCTTTTTTACATATGTAGAATGGAATCTGAGTTATGTGCAAAAATAAGGATGAAGATTTAGGATTTCTCGATCCGGGGCTTGTTAACGAGACACTCGTCGTGATAACCCAAAGTTTGTTGAAGACTATTTATTTAAGACTTTCTTCAAGAGAAAGAAAACCTCCGTGCTTGTACCCTATAACTTCGATCGTATTACCCTACTTCTAATATTGTTTTACTATTTTTGCGTGACACGATTGTGGGACTAATAGGTTGTGTTAACATATATGTCTAGTTATCCTTTGGGTCCTCCTCGTCATCGAGTTAGAAGCTAGCGGGGTTTATGTCTTGGACTCGTTGAGAAAAGAACTTCGTGAGTATGAACATAATTTTGGAAGATGATGAGCAATTAAACTCGATCGTTCGTTATTGCTCTAGTAATATTTTATTCTATTGTATTTAAGGTTAATTACTATTTAAAATCATTCACAGCGCATTCACGGTATTGCAAGAAAGGTGGTCCGCATCTTCCCTCTGAGGACAACTTTCAAAGTAATAACAGACTTTCCATGCATGAGGCAGGACCGGAAATAGTTTATCGCATACTACGTATGTACAAATTTACATGCAATTGTCACGAAGTATCGGCTATACTTGAAGACATGGTATATAATTACACATTCATGCCTACTTTTCTTTCATTTAACATCTATCATCATTAATTAAATTTCTCTTTTCTTCAATACTTGCGCTCCAAGTGAGAACCAATCGATTCTTGTCGAAAGAAATTTTAGCAATTCAAGAGCATATCATTTGGATTCATTGTGAACATGTCATCGATCCAAAGGCGAGTTCCTGACGGAAGCTTGATCTAAAGTGAGCGAGATGTACTCACACTACATTTGTGAACAGACTATTAATTGTAAAAAACTAAATATTGTGATGCTTTAATATATTTTAATTATGATCTATGACGCTTCATATACTATATATTTGAAGGCAACATATCATGTGCACACAGGCCTTCCCATGTACACATCGTGCACACCAACTAATAAAAGTCACGAAAACTCTGAAAAAATTTGTAGATGTACTTCATAGATTACTCTACCTATGTATAAAATTGCAGGTTCAAATTCAATACATATGAGGATTTACAAAAAAGAGTTTTTGTAAGTCCTCATAAATATTTTATACATAGGTAGAGTAATCTATGAAGTACATCTACAAATTTTTTCAGAATTAGGTTGTCACTTTGCCGGTTAAGTCTAGGAACGGCGATGATATCTGAATCACTTGTCGGTTCGTCGTATAAGCGGTATATCTTTGCGGATTCTAGGTTGAACCGCGAGAGATAGTTGATATCCTTGCGGATGCTAGTGTAAACGGCGAGATAGTCTAATATCACTTGTCGGTTGTATAATGAACCGGCGGTGATATCTATTATCATTGCTGGTTCCTCGGCGGCGGTGATAACCCAGTATCACTTGCCGACCAATATGCGCGGCGCCCATAACCAACGATAATGGCGTGGACGAACCGGCAGTGATGACCTATTCTGTAGTAGTGTCTTTTTTTGTATGTAGCTCTTCTGTGTCTTGATAAATAGAAAGGAAAATGCTATGGTTTGATTGAGCTGCACAAAAAACATTTCTGAGTGTTCCAACAAATGTTCCTAGCAGACAAATGCCAGCTCACCGCTTTCAGCATGGATTCGACCTCGGCTACGCTGGCGACGTCGGCGGAGAAGATGATGGCAGTGCCACCTGCAGATTCCTCCATCTGCATGGATGACCATATATATGCATGTTTGGCAGAAGAAAAGAAAGCACTGCAAGAAAAGGATATGTAAGGTACGTTTATGCATGCAATTGTAGCATACACTGGATCAACTGGAATGTGGGAGCTAACCTATCTGCACACTTCTTCAGCTTCCATGCTGACTTGGCATAGTTCACAACTACCTTAGACAAGGAAAAGCAATGTTTAGTAACCAGTGACAGACACCATAGTTCAACTGGCCTTAGGGCATCCGCAATGGTTAAAGATAATTACTCTTTATAGTAAGATCCATATCATCTATATACCATGCTATAGTAAACCTTTGCAATGGTGAATCTATATAGATGTCTATAGCTATTTTTAATTAATAGAGTGATCTCTCTCTCTTTCTTCATTTAATTAATAGACAATGATCTACAGGTCTATAGATAGCAGCGTTCTCTCTTCATTTAATTGCTTGCTACATAGGATAGATGCTGATATGGACTTCTTATAGATAGCTGACTAGGCACCATTGCGGATGCCCTTACATTAGATACATATGATTGTGAGTACACTGTACGTAAGACACACACATTTATTTGTTTTTTTTCTTCAAGGAATAGTAATGTGTGTTTTTTCATTAATTTGCTGATTCGTTTTAGATAAAGCCACAGATATGGTTCTTCAAATCCCCTTTGGACGCTCCAGTGACCACTGCAACTGGGCTGCAATCTGCATCCAGCCATAAATGCTCACTCCATTGGTAGCTCTAGTTTGATGACTTCTTCTAACTACAGTAATTCTTTCTTTCATGAGAAAGTTCCTGCCATAAAGCAATTAGATAAGAACGCACATATGCATATCCCAAGAATAGGGATCACGACTCTAGGTTTGATCGATTGCCTGAAGAGACGAGATTGGCCGGCCGCTGACGATGCTAGGACCGGTCTGTTTGATGAATTTTTATACGCAAAATTCATTAAATAAAATAAAAAGGTAGTGGCCTATATATCAGTAAAAATCATTAATGCGCGGTGTACAAAATTTTCTAAAGCATCCATGACACGCAAGCCCTGCGTGTCATCACATATTTTTCTACGTATAACCTATCCAATATTACACTCGTTTGGAAATGTTCGTTATAAGAGGCGCAAGGTTCAAACGGATCGCAGATCTGATATTTGGTTTACAAGATATAGTCTACAGAAGGTTTGGCGATCACAAGTGCAAAGCAAAAAGTAACTAATCTACTGATTGCTTACGTCAACGGCAAGCACGCGTAATCATCCTGATTGGCGTGTACCGAAGGAAATCGAGTCCAGTCCATATACGTGGGCATGAGATAAGATCTTCCAATTCCGTCTGAATCTCATTGTTCACTTTCCTATTAACAGATATATCTTAATAGGCAGCCGTTTCCAGAGATCACGCATACGTAATTAACGGCATATCTGACCGTAATGGCGCCGCTTTCCGTGTCTCTCATCCCGTCGCTCCAGCGGGACACAGCCGTGTGAGTGTGAAACGCACGACGCCCCCGAGAAATGAGAATCCGCGTGGAAGAGAAGCTGAAGCAAGATCAAAAGAAAACAGCCAACGGTGTTAATTTCTTTCCCCTCTACTCCAATCTGCTGTCGACACCGTCAATCATCGTCACCATGCTGCAACTTGCACCGTCCATATTTGGTGGTAAGCAAATTGATCTTTACCCGGGTGCAAACAGAACGGATAATTCCCGTAATTCCCGACCGATCCGAGACCGAATTCGTTTAAAATCCGATTCGAATCCGAAAAAATGATATCCGGTTATATCCGGATTCGATCCGGATTTGAATCTGCCTATCCGAAAAAATATGGGGTAAGATATGGGAAGAGAAGTATCCGATCCATACCAGCATATCCGAGATATCCGAAAAATATCAGTGTAAATGAGTGAAATAGATATCCGATAACAGATCCGATAAACATAAATATTCTACATCATATAAGTTCATATGTTGATTGTAATTATACTTGGCTGTATATTATTTTTATATAGGGAAGGTAACTATTATTGAATTTGAAACACTATATATCTCCAAGGTTCTAGTAAAGTTTTGTGTATGGTTGATTGATCTTAATATGCGCGACATATATGGTTTCTGCTTTCACGCATTATCCGACTAACTATTAAGTAACGAGACTAACCGTATCGAGCAGCTGTATTCCACTACTACAAAAAGTTAATCACAGAGCGGTTCGAAAACCTCATCACGAGCGGTTTTCGAACCGTCATAAGCAATGTCGATGATGACAAAGAATCATTGCGACGGTTTTCCAACCGCCTGGAAAATATAACATCACAAACGGTTCCACTTACAAACCGTCTGTAATGTGGTATCATCTCAAACGGTTTCAGTTACAAACCGTCTATGATGAGTTGCATATCTCGAGCGGTTTTAAATCGAACTATGCGTGAAGTGTAAAATATCACAGACGGTTTCCCTTACAAACCATCTATGATGATTGGCATATCTCATACGGTTTCAAAGAAGAACCGTCTATGAAGTATAATATATCACAGACGGTTCCAATTTTAAACCGTCGTGATTTTCCTCATCACGAGCGGTGCGCGATGGAACCGTCTGTGATTTAATATCTATTGACGAGCGGTTCTAACTTAGAACCGTCTGTGATCTTTTTTTTCTACTTTATACTAAATTTAATATATTGGCTAGCCTCGGGAATTGCTAGCCATGCCCTCTGAAACAAAAAGGCAAGATATCTGATATGACTAGCATATTATTATGACAAATTTAAAAATTGTACTCCAATCACATGTTACATAACATACAGCGCATCCATTTCATGATTCAACTAACATCACACATTACAACATATGCACAGCGCATCAATCCATTTTAGAAATACAACAAATGTAATAATAACAAATTGGATTCAGAAGTATAAATGACAAATTCACTTCAGAAGGTTTAGATCGAAATTAATATTAATGTCTGGTAAACTCATTAATTGTTGAGCCCTGAGTAGCATCTGCCTGTTGGATCTAAGACCTCACTTGACAAGAAGGCCTGAGTGTCCTCGAATACTTGAAGGTTAGCTGTTCCAATGCGATTCAGCGCATTGCCGAGGCCTATCAATGAGAAAGTAAAGTCTCGCGTGTATATAAATTAATAAGTGGAGACATTTGTTGGATGATTGACAGACCTGCATGACATTGGTTTGCTTGGAACCAATGAGGAGTGACATGTTGTGGCAAACATAGAATCCACATAGGTCGATGGCCTTTGGTCTTGGTGGTACCGCCAAAACAAAATAGTTTAATTAGTTCGAAGGTATTATAATGAAGTGTGAAGGATTATTGCATACTATCGGATACCGGAAAGTTAAAAAATGCTTTAGAGTGGCCGGGCCCTTCTTGTGTGGCCCTCCCGTCATTTTGTAGATACCGAACGACGTGTCGAGAAAATCTCTAATAGGCTTCAAATCGTGGGTGCCGCCCTTTTTGGAATCAAGATAAATGACCCGGTTCTGTCTCGGTATAATTACGATTAGAACCCAGTGATACCTACAAAGGTATGTCATCGTGGTCATTGAACCTAACTTTGAGGTGAGATATATAGTAGAATCAACGAGTATAGCATCTAGACGAAGCACTTACTGCGGGTTGTAGGGTAAAAGTATAAATTTTTTGTCGAATGAGTCCGCATTCTTTGTTTGCATGTAGTAAATAAGCAATTATTTATCTTCGTCCATGGTTTGTTGGGACAAAATGTGTGGGTCGGCGAAACCCACGGTTCTTTCCTTGTTATTGCCGTGGATCATGATCCTACATATACAAAATGAAGGATGATATATATATGACATTTATCGGTGCGTAAAAAATGTAGACGGTGCACTTACATTGACCAGCATCTTATGAGTAAGGCGTCGGCGCTCACGAGGTTGTCTGGTCGAACAAGTCGTTGAAGCCGACCACAAAGACACCATCTAAAGCCCGGTGCAAGAAATACTCCTCCGAGAAGGTCACGGAGATACTCGTTTGCCGTTCTGCCACCGGCTTGTTGGCTTGTTGCATGCACCATTGTTGCAATCTAAAGCAGGATAATGAAAGCGTCTCGTTGCGATCGGCGATGCGAATGGTTGCCCCATTTCGAATTGTCGCGCCAATGGGGCAAGCGGAAAGTCATGGGTCGGCGTGGTATATTTCGATTTGCCATTGTCTCGCGTGCCTGCTACCAAGCCGTCTTCTCGAAATGATTGGGCCCTTCTGCGAGAAGCAGTCTCGTCGTTTGGGGAAGTCGGCGTGATGGCCTTGAAAATTTCATGTACACCATCGACATTGACCTTCGTGTAGCCGGTACATAACGGTTGATCGGCGATAATGACCCTTCTCCGAATGCATCGCTTGTCCCCAAGCGACTGCGAGAACAGAGCCGTTAGCAAACCTCACTTATAGATTATGCGGTGCCCCCTACATAAGGGTACACAAGTAATTAGCTAACAAGTCCAACATTAAAAGTGTAGGTAAGGATCATTGCGGACATGTTACTGCGTGTTGTCACCGAGAGAAATCGGCTTCATGCATAGAGGTGACGCGCTTGTTGCTCGAAGCGATTGGTTGGGTTGAAGCGCACATGTGCTTCTTGGGCTAGCACGTTCGTGCCTACCTCTCCTCAGTCACCCTTTGCTCCAGCCTTTCCTTGAGGCTTCGTAGCTGATCATTGAATTGCGCTCTAAGTCTTTCCTCAACCCTTTCCTCAATGAGGGCTACGAGCTGTTCCTCACGCTCGGCTTTGCTTCTCTTCCTACTCCGATGCGTGGGTGAGTCTGTGGGAATCCCATTTTCCAGGGAACGAAAACACCTAGGCCTCTGGTCATGCATCCATTAAGGGGGGAGTTCCTACTGCAACTTCTGCATAATACTTTGTCAAGCTAACTTTGTTTTGCAGAATGTTTAAGAGAGGAATTAATTTTGTTGTGCTCTCATATTTTACGGTTTGGATGAAGATAAGGATCTTCACCACAATCACAAATGGACTAGACTAATCAATTCAATAACTTAAGCCTTGAACCCTTACCACCTTAGCATGCACATGAAATGATTGAGTATTATTCACTGTTATAAAATGAATGTGTTCAGATTAGCTAGAAAATGTCAGTTTTATCCGCAAGCAAAGATCTGATCAGACTAATCAAAGCGATAACAGAATAAATAGCAGTGCTCTGACAAGAGATTTCTGTCAACAGAGACAACTTAGTTCAGATTAATATAAGCAAAATCAACTGACAAAAGCAACTACAACCTGACCACTAGTTAGCTAAATCAGATCAACATCTACGAACTGTACCAACTGAACCAAGCAATGAACAGACAGTGATATAATACCAACAAAATCAAAGCAATAACAGAATAAATAGCAGTGCTCTGACAAGAGATTTCTATCAACAGAGACAACTTAGTTCAGATTAATATAAGCAAAATCAACTGACATAAGCAACTACTACCTGACCACTAGCTAGCTAAATCAGATCAACATCTATGAACCAATCAACAGATAGTGATATAATACCGACAATATCAAAGCGATAACAGAATGAATACAAATTGAGCAAAACCGTGAATATAATCCAATAATTTCATACAAGTCTAGCAGTTCAAGGCTTAAATCATTTTATCAATTGTCATATTCATGTAGTAACCCTAATTTCATCATAGAGCAACACTAGTATCTCAGCCAGCAAGAATCAAGTGCAGAACCAAAAATACTCACAGAGGGAACAACACTCGAATCGTGGAGCAAGCAAGGCAAAAAATAAGCGGAGGGGGGAGGGAGAAGGGCACCACCGATGGAGAGGAGAAAACACCTAGGGGAGGAGACACCACCGTGGGGGGGCGTGATCGAGGGGAAGGCGCCCGAGGAGGAGACCAAGGCGAGGAGGGCACCTCCGAGCAAGATGAGGGCGCGACCGAGTGGGAGTCTTGTGGGGAGGAGACCAAGGCGAGGGAGGGCACCTCAGAGCTAGGGCGAAAACACGCCGGGGGGAGCTAGGGCGCCGCCGAGGGGAGCTAGGGTTGCAATAAATTAGTCTTGGGGGACTTGGTGAAATGGGCAGAGGGATTTATTGAGTGGCGCGGAAGACCATTCGAGGCAGTTCAGGATTGAGCCGTCTGGGGTGTAGTCGTCCCAGACGGTTCAATCCCAGAACCATTTGGAATGACTCCATCCCAGACGGTTTAATTTCGGAACCGTCTGGGATAGGCCAACTGCTTAATTTTAATCAATACATCTCAGTAATTAATACATGTCCTCATAGAGCTGCTTAATTTTAATTAATACATCTCAGTAATTAATACATGTCCATATACACATACACCTACTTAATTTTAATCAATACATGCATCTCACTAATTAATACTTGTCATTAATTTAATTTAATACAGGAACACTTGGTATATATACATAGATCAGGTCCTCATGACAACACTTGTTTATTATTTTGTACAAAAATTAGCCCTTCATGATGATCAACACGTGTAGTAGCTAACCGTTAGGTTGGTCTTCTGGATTGTGACGCCGGTACCAATAGGTGGCAACTCGTCGAACTGATTGTATTCTTCCTCATCTACCACATTCTCGACTCCGACAATCCTCCTTTTTCCTTGAAGAACAACGTGACGTTGCTTGTTGGACGGGTCGGTTACATAGAAGACTTGAACAACTTGGTTGGCGAGAACGAATGGTTCCTCTTGGTATCCGAGATGTTCGAGGTCCACAGTTGTGACGCCGTACTTATCAACTTTCATGTGCTGCAGGTTAACCCAACGGCACCGAAATAAGGGGATCTTGAATAGCACATAGTCAAGCTCCCAAATTCCCTCAATGAACCCATAGTACGAGCTCCTCATCGATTCAGCGGTATTCAGCGCATCGATGCGAACACCGCTATTCTGCTTTGTGCTCTTCATGTCCTGATCTCTCGTGTAAAATGTGTACCCATTTAAATCATATCCTTTCCATGTTACAACCGTAAAAGCTGGCCCTTTTGCCAACCATGTCAGCGTCTCACTTGACATGCTTCCCGTAATGGGCTGTCGTTCCTTGAACCAGCTGTTGAAGTGAAGGTTATCTTTGTCGATGATCGATTACTCGGTAGCGTCGGATTCTCTTGCCATAGCCAATTCTTGTGCTCCTCGATATACGGGGCCACAATAGCCATGTGTTGCAAAACTGTGAAATGGGCTTTGGCGCACGCAACTGGATCAGGTGTGATTGCTTTCCTTCCGATGGTCCCGATGCCCTGCAGCCTCCCCTCATGGCGGGATCGAGGCACACCTATCGGTTCGACCTGAGTCATGTAATCCACGCAGAATTCGACGACCTCTTCTGTTGCATAACCTTCGATAATGCTACCCTCCTGTTGAGATCGATTCCGTACGTAGGACTTGAGAATTCCCATGTACCTCTCGAACGGGTGCATGCTACGTAGGAACACAGGCCCGCACATCTTTATCTCCCTCACAAGGTGAACAATGAGATGGACCATGATATCGAAAAATGACGGAGGAAAATACATCTCAAGATTACATATAGTCATTACCACCTCGTCCTGCAGAGCATCAAGTCCTTCGGGATCGATGACCTTCTGAGCAATTGTGTTAAAGAAATAACACAGCCTTGTGATTGTCTCCTGAATCTTGGTCGGTAAAATACTTCTAATTGCCACAGGGAGCATCTGTGTCATTAGCACATAGCAATCATGGGACTTCATGCCAATTAAACTCAAATCGTTCATCGAAACAAGTCTCTTCAGGATGGACGAGTAACCGGATGGAACTTTCACACCATGCAAGCATTGGCACAATTCCTTTCTCTTGGCCTTGGATAGCGTCTTCGGTTGTGCCGTCGAATTGTTTCTTCATCTTGCGGTATGGGTGATTTCTCCGAAGGAACCTACGGTGACGCATGTACACGGTTTTGCGTGAGTGATTCAGCTAGACACTCTCAGTGTCATCCAAGCAGTGTGTACAATCTTTGGCTCCTTTTGTACTCTGCCCGATAGGTTAGCAAGGCGGGATAATCATTTCAGTGCGAGAACAATAGGCGCAAAGTGAAGTACTCTCGTTTGTGAGCATCCCATACCTGCACCCCAGGAGCCCACAATGTGTTGAGATCTTCCACCAATGGTGCTAGGTACACATCAATATCGTTCCCAGGTTGCTTGGCCTTCGATGAGTCTGAGACATCAATATGTACTTCGCTTCATACACAACCAAGGAGGAAGGTTGTACACACAGAGATTCTGAGCCAAGTGCTATGGCGGTTGCTCATATTACGAAAGGATTCATTCCATCTGTACTCAATCCGAACCTTATATTCCTCGAATCCGCTGCGAATTCTTCAAACCTCCTATCAATGTTTCTCCTTGAGTTGAATCGGCGGGGTGCCTAGTCATTCCATCGTTCTTCACGCTCATCGAAAGTGCCATCGAAGCAATTTTGCCTCTTTTGGGTTCGTAAACAACGCTTCAAGCGGGAATTATAGGCGGATACCACGCCATCTTAGTGGGAGGTCCTTTCTTCACCTCCATGCCCTCGGCGTCATCATCGATCTATCTTTACGCTTGTACTGGATCGTTGCACACGGACATACATGCAAGTTTGCGTCTTGTTTGCGGTACAAGATCGATCATTCAGACGAGCATGTATTCTTTCTACTTCCATTCCCAAGGGACAAAGAACCTTTTTGGCTTTGTAGGTAAATCGTTGGCAACTCGTTTCCCTCGAAAGCATATCCGCTAACAGACCAATGGTAGCCGTGAAACTCTTGTCGGACCAACCGTTGCTTGCCTTTAATTTCGATAATTCCAGCCTGAGCGACAATCTTGTGTATCTGGACTTGCAACCGGGAACAAAGGTTTCTCGAGTAAATCCATCAAGCCTCGAAATTTTACATACTCTGCTCATCACGGTTCCTACGCATCCCGTAGCATCGATCCAGTTGTCATCGAAAGCATAGTCGATATCATCCGGAGTATCATCGACTTCGTCCACCATGGCAGTACTACTTGCTCCCTGCATAATCTGCTCTTCACCCTGACTAGTCCAACATGTATATCCCCTTTTGAAACCTCGAAGAATCAAGTGTGCTTCAATCTGTGCTGGGTTTCGAAACATCCAGAGATTCTCGCAGTCAATGCATGGACAAGGCATAAATTCCACCCCCTTGTTCGACATATCTACCTATGCAGCTCTTCTAAAAGCGGAGAAACCATTAATGTACTCGGCACTAGCACGGTTCTCAGTGTACATCCAGTTTCGGTCCATCTACGCTACATATGTAACAATAGGTGTTAAATGATGAATATGACGAATTTAGATCGTAAAGTACAAATGGATCTGCACAAGGTATAGCAAATATATCTACTTCACATATCACCAAGATAGATTCAACAAGCTAGATCTAGAACACAGCTTCATTTCCCCAAGCTAGATATAAAATGTAATTCAGATTAGAAGCAATTACTAACCTTGGATGACCAAGAGTACAAGGATCTGCAATCAAATCTCCAAATCTAGGGCCTCTTTCACAAGGAATGCCTCAATCGCAACCACCTCAGAGACGGTCAAGGAAAACATAAAAAAAACAGAGACGGTACGTCGAGGCTTTCTGCTTATACACGTAAGAGGTATCATCACAGACGGTTTTATCTACAAACCGTCTGCGATATGGGACATCCCAGACGGTTAGTCGATAACACCGTTTGCGATGTGAGAGATGTATCACAGACGGTTTTATATAAAAACCATCCGTAATGTCACATGAGATCACAGACGGTCTATAGACAAAACCGTCTCCGATGACATCTCAGACAGTTTTTGGATCCAACCGTCTGCGATGTTACCATACATCACAGACGGTCTATAGACGAAACCGTCTACGATAACTTCTCAGACGGTTTTAGTCAAAAACCGTCTGCGATGTCACATCAGTCCTGACGGTTTTTGACTAAAACCGTCCGCAATGATGACCCTTCGTCTTCCTGCCCGGTACTTGATCGTCTCGATCATCTTCCCAATGCAGACGCACTGCGCGCTGCGCTGCGTCATATCGCATCGCTTCGTCTTCCCAATTAATGCTTTGTCTTCCCAATGCACTTGCATTTGCCTTTTAAGAACTCTCAGCCGGCGCACTATGTACTTTGCCTCCACACTACCTCCTCCGACCCAAGCACGAGCAAAACACCAAGCCATGAGCAACACACCAAACAACTCCACCCCACCGACGCCGCCGCCACCTCCAACCATACCCGCTGGCATGACCAAGCGCGAATGGGCTGGCCTTCACGCGATGCCATCTCCACGGCTGCTCCGCTTCCTTCGGCCGCCTCCGCCTCCACCCGCGCCGGGCAGAAGTGTCCGGTGCCAGCCTCCTCCACCTCTCCCAGCGCTGGGAAGAAGCGTCCGGCGCCCGCGGCCTCCTCCTCCTCCGATGAAAGCTACGACTCGTCGGAGGGATATCGTGACGGCTGGGAGCTGGACGATGACCCTGACCGAGCCGGCTCGAGCGAGGACCCAGACGGCCGCAGCGAGGACTCCGCGGACTCTGACCCCACTCCGGCTTCCTCCTCCGACAATAACGAGTAGCAAGCTCTAGTGATCTGTTTTAGTTAAAGTATATATACTAGCTTTTGTACGACTAGTAGTCGATCTTTTGCAATGCTTCTTATGTATAATGCAATCTATAACGCTTTTGTAATGATCTTATATACATAATGCAATCTATAATGCAGTAATTCTTAATTATAATGCAATCTATAATGTTCTCCATCCGATTACTCTTTTTTTGTATGGCGCTTGATTCTTTGAGATTTCAATTTATGATCACAGAGCGGTTCGTGGATAAACACGTCTGTGATGACAAAATATCCTGGTGATTTATCCACCAACCGTCTATGAAGTTGTACCTAACATCGGCCGGTTTTAGCTAAACCCGTCTCGTGATACTTCATGCATCACGAGCAGTTTATCCACAAACCGTCTGTGATGTACCGAACACATCATGCAGACCGATGCGTATTTGAAACCGTCTGTGCCCGAAACACATCACAAACGGTTTTCTCTTAAAACCGTCTATGATGATGTGTCTAATATAGCCCCTTTTGTAGTAGTGTTCGCCATTATTCACGGCCAAGTAATCCGTATTAAGTATTGAATCCGGCCTTTGTCGTATCCGATTCTATATCCGAGAAAAAATTTGGAATAGGATACAGAATGAGCGAAATCCGTCTGTATCCGATACGTTTGCACCCCTAATCTTTACTCGATGAGAATAATATTCTATATAACATGTGCCACATATTCTCCGTTCATATGAGACTCACTATAGATTAAATCGATCGTACGTAGCACATGTGCTCTTATTGAGATGGAATCGGCCATGGAAGTTCACATGAGCACGGTACAAAATTTTTCAGTACGACGGAACTAGCTATGAAAAATCATAGTTCAAATTCCCGATTAGTAGAAAATCAACTGCGGCTTCATGAAAATCAATAAAGGGGAATACCATACTATGTTGATTTTTCCCCTTGGTAACATTCCAAAATTTATAAAATAATATTTTATTACTTATTTCTAATTTTTAAAGATTTTTTAGAATTTTTTGGAATTTATGAAACTATTTTTCTATTTTCAGTTTAACAAAAAGATTTACTGTAGAAAAATTATAACTCGAAAATTTCTGAAATTTTTGCAGTAAGTTTGAACTATTCCAAGGTATTTTTTAATAATTTTTGAACCCTTATTTGTCATTGTTTCAAAGCTTTTTTATTTTTAGTATTAATTAAATTCAAAAATAAATAGTAAAGAAGCCCGCATGTCATATATTGTCTTCAACCTTCAGTAAGTAGCCAGCACACATGTCTTCGTTGTTCTCCAGCATGGCAAAGATTTTGGAAATTCCATCCAATACTTTTTTGTTCCTAAATTTATGTCCAATATGCGTGCCACCTTATTCTCAACCAATCTCGTGATTTTTCCATCCTAATCCCCTCTTTTTTGGAGAAATTTAAGTTTTATTTGGTTTGGACTCTTCTTTAAACAATATATATTTATCTCTATAAGCCATCCCTAGCCTATTTAAGGATAGCATCGGGATCTACCCATTCCTCCGTTCATCCTAACCTCTTGTGCCTTTGTTTGCTTGAAATGCAGCGATGCCTGAAGCTCAAACCGAACATCAGCTGATGTGTCGCTCTAGGACTTAACAGCGTCGGCGCGCCAGAATCGTTGACACGCTGGGGGTCATGTGTCGATCCGGTGGCGGGCATGCAATATCGTCTTGATTGCTAACAGCGGTGCCCCAGCTATGAGAGGCTATGGCTGAATTCAAATGCTCCCACCCGCAAAAGCGAAATACACTTTAAATGAAGCGAAAACATATTATGATTTTTCAGCCATTTTTCAAAACCAAGCAAATTCAAACGCTTATAACTTTTGCTAGGAAACACCAAATTGAATGAAACAGATTTTTAAATTCATGTAGAATCTGAATATGTAAAAATATTTTAATTTTGGCCATTACGCATTAAATGAGCTTAAATATATGCTTTATGCCAATAATGTGCTCAACAAAAAATTTTCACAAATCAAGTCTAAAAATGATGAAACTAATTTTTCATGTTCCTGAGGTCACAAGCTTTCCAAATATATAAAAATATCTAAATTTTGCTATAGTTTGAATCAAATGGTTAAATAGGCCGATTTTCAATACATGCATAAGATCAAATAACCATATCTTGTGCAAATGAACTTCAAATTTGATGAAATAAAATCCTATGACCTTGTAAAATGATGCTTTTGCTGTTTATACAAAAACATATAAGTTTTAAGTTCAGTTCATATATATACATACACACACACACATATATATTCATGGCTAGGAAGGATTGAATAGTACCAAATTGTAATGTAATAGTGTAGTTCCTAAATATTCACTAATACCCTTTGAATTAGAGCTCAACTTGGTGAAAAATCATGAAAATGAACCTCTGTACCAGTAGCTTGATCTCTATTTAAAAATGTCTTAGAAGGTACCTTATGCATAACTCTTAAGTTATACCTTACACATGCACATATACACTACTCCATGTTAATGAAATTTTACATATTAAGTCTAAATAATTTTAGCCTCTTGAATTCGTAAATATCCATATACATGATTATAATTTTAGCTTCTAGAATTTGAGAAATAAAAGTAACATGTACAAAAAAGAGCCAAATCACTTACGATGAATTAATGAAACCAACATGCACAAAGTGACAACTTCGAAAACCTAAACCACCCTATTCTTCTTTGGTAAGTTTTATTTGGTTTTTACATCTAATTTTTTGCCCTTATTAATAATTTTTCATTTGCTATTTGTCATGATTCTTGTTATATAACATGTTGATGCCGTCACTTCAAAATCTGTCAACGACGATCTCACCTACGACCCCGATTACATACTAGACGATGAGGAACAAGGTAAGTACCCTCCTTTGATCATGTTGATCCCATTATTTTACGGTGTTTATATTGTTTTATCAAACTATATATGCATGTGCATGTTTATGTTAAACTTGCTATGTTGTGGGTACCTGTAGTTACTTCCTATTGAATGTATTGCCCTTACTTTGACACTTGATTACCTGCTATTTTAACCCTAGCTTATGGTGTAGACATTATTTAGTGTCATTTTGTGTAATAAATGCGAATATCTCATGTATGTGCTTAGCCATGCTCACTTAGAACGTCTTTTAAATGTTGGGACACACTTCCATTCAGATTTGAGCAATTTGTGAAGGTACGAAATCAAGTTATGGTCTCTGTATATTTTGATAAAAATTCAACATAAAAAATTATGGTTTAGATGTGGGCGAGGAGCAACCTCGCACATAGTTAGGGGGAGAATCTCGCCCCGATCAGTTAAAGACCGAACTTGACGCTATCACCTAAGTGAATTGTGCAACCACATGTGCTGGTATGAGATAGCCTTAGCTCAGTAGATTAGCTAGGGTTTAGCCTTGCACTTTTGATAGGCCGAAGTAGTAAGGATACTCCGGGGTACAATGTCGCTCGTAGGTGCTCCTTTCACCGAGTTGTTGGGGTTAAAGCATTATAATACAACAGTGTATGCCTTGCCATGGGGAGAGGACGCGACGGGGCGTAAACTATTGTTAGTACTATGTATGCGGGTCTAGATCTCTAGACCATGGCAAGGGATTGACATCACTTGGGTTGGCGCAAGGCTAGGCTTTAGCTAGTTGAACGGTTTCGTTATAATCTAGCAAATCGGGTACTAAAGGTATTGCAAGGCATGGTTGACATGATTGCTAGAATGTGTTATGTGGGTAAAGTGTACACTCTCTGCAGAGATTTAAACCTAATTAATTAGCCGTGCTCGCGGTCATGAGCAACTCAGAGAAATAATGTCAAGTATAGGCTTGTTTTTACAAAATTTTTGGAAACGGTGTTGTGACAGGTTGGTAAACTTGTAAGCCAAGGATGGCTGTGTTTTACTCACCGTTCACAGTCAAGGAGGTTTGTGAAATGATGATATTGAACTTTACTTACTGTTATTAGTTTCATTACAAATTCTCATTTCAATACTGATACTGTTTGATGAACTATTCACGTGAAAACAAAATCTGCTTTATTCTGAAAATAAAACTTAGTGTAGTGGCTTGTTATCCTTGATCTAACCTTGCATTTATTGTATTTTCATACACTAAAGTCTTGCAAGTACATACATGTACTCACTATTACTTAATCTATAATATATAGATGAAGGTACGAAAGAAATCCCTGACGATACATACTTTGCATTGGGGTCCGATGGCTACTTGGATGGATGAACTAGGGCTCTTCCTAGTCAGTTGTCTATGGGTAGTTGGATGGGCATACCAATGTCCTACTTTTTCCTTATGCTTTATTTCCACTGCAATTTACTTTTATGTGTAATATTTGGCCGGTCGGTCGCAAATTTGTAATATTAAGTAGTTGTAATAGCTTTCTAGTTTAAGTTTATGCTATGTCAAATGCTTAGACATGTGTGTATGTGTAATGGTACATCTTAAATGTGGGATATATGGGTGCTAGGTGTTGATCTTGGGAACTAGCGCTAGACACATATCCAGGTACCCATAATTTCTCTCAATCGTCTTATGCATGGACTCATGCGACCGTTGTCCCTTGCTTATTGCGACGCACACCCCTCGGTGGGTGTGGGCAATGCCAAGTTTCTGAGATTGCCGGTGAGTGTTACGCTCAGAAGGGTTGATTTCAATCTTGGTATGCTTATTTAAAAAAGAATCAAAACTCTCTTGGTTGCGTAAGTGTGTATGGTGTAACTAGGTGGCTTATATTTGTTTGAGTGAGGGCTATCTAGTTAATACTCCATGCATGAGACTGTTGGTGGCAGTGAGCATACACTTAAGTGGAGTATGAGTGTCACCTCTTAGTCCAACATGCAAGTGAGGTTTGATTCATATTTCTAGGTATCCAACAAAATTGCCCAAATTTGCAATTTTACTATGGCTGCTGCCAGTAGAGACAGATTCTAGATAGCAGGTTTCAATCAGCCATAAATTTTAAACTACTCAACCAAATTTTGTATTCTTAATCTCTAATTAAACTTAAGATAATGATTTATAACTTTTACAATAATCAAACCCTTTGAATTTGACTCTAGGACCCACGAATTTCAGCTCTAAATTCGTGATCAGCATTGCTCAACTCTAGAACTTGCCCCACACCAGGAATTCCCCCAACCAAACCTAATCACAGCACTCACTTGTGGTGATTTCTAACCTGTAAACTCCAAAAAATTATAGAACCAAAACCTCCACAAACCACCTAAACAACATACCTTTTTCAAAGGGTTGTGGGATCAACAAAGTCCACCTCCCAACCAAACTCCCTCCAAATAGCAACGGGAGCGCAGGGAGGAAGAGCTCTATGGAGGGAGGACTCCAAGGAGGAAGGATTCCAAGGGAGGGCATAGGGAGGAAGGAGGCAAGGGTAGGGAGAGGTATGGCTAGGGGAGGAGATTGGCTATGGTAGGCTAGGGGAAACCAAAGAGAAAGCAGGGGAGGTGGAGGGGTGCAGCCAGGGAGAGGGTTGGGGAGGGGGTGTGGCATGGGGACTGGGGAGGGGTAGGCTAGGGTTTAGGTGAACCCCCTCCCACATAGGTCAAAACCCTCCACTGAGGGCCTAGAATCAGCCCCTCAAGGCCCAAGCCACCTGACAGGCTAACCCAATTCCTTGACTGGACTTTTCCTCAACCTACACATTGTTCTGAGCTATTACATTCTCCTCCCATTAACAGAATTCATCCCCGAATTCAAGACTCACCTCTACGCAACAAGATAACCAACCAAGTAATTGAATCATATCACATACCTGATTTGAATAGCTCGGGATGTTTCTCGTGCATGTGAGACTCCAATTCCTAAGTGGGTTCCAGCTTGGATTGGTGTGACCACAAGACTTTGACAAACTTCAGAGTTCTGTTCCTCACTCGTTTAGACTCTCCTAAAATTAGCACTAGCCGGGACTAAAAAGTGAGATTCTGCTCAATCACCAACAACTCAAGTGGAACAATAAGTTCTGGGTCATGCAAGCACTTCCTCAACATAGGCACATGAAACACATCATGCACTCCTTGCATCGAACTGAGAAGCTTCAACTGATAGGACAATTTTCCAAATCTTACAACAATAGGGAATGAGCCTATATACCTCGAGCTAAGCTTTCCCTTAGAGCCAAATTAAACAACACCCTTGGTGGGAGACACTCTCAAAAGCACACTATCACTCACAACAAACTCCAACTCTCACCTCCTCACATCAGCATAACTTTTCTGCCTACTCTGAGCTGCAAGGAGGTTCTGTCTAACTTCTACTACTCAGTCAACAGTTTGTTGAACCTAGTCTGGAGCAAGAATTGCTCTTTCCCCTATTGCATCCTAGCATAGAGGTGACTTGCACTTCCGCCCATAAAGTACGTCATATGGTGCAGTCCGAATGCTTGCCTGAAAGCTATTATTATACGCAAATTCAACAAGAGACAAGTGATCCTCCCAACTACCTTTCTATACCAACGCACAAGATCTAAGCATATCCTCTAAGATGAAGTTGTGTGTCCAAGGCACTCTGCAAACTCTTCCAAAACTTGGAGACAAACTTAGCATTTCGATCAAAAATAATCGTCTTTTGCACACCATGCAGTCTCACAATTTCTCGCATATAGATAGGAGCCAACTTGCTCACTGAATTTATCATGCTAATAGGAATAAAGTGAGCAGACTTATTGAGACAGTCCACTACTACTCAAATAGCATTCTTTCCTCACTGAGTACGAGGTAGGCCAACTACAAAATCCATGGATATGTCCTACCAAGACCAAATAGGAACCTTCAATGGTAGTAATAAACCTGCTAGTCATTTATGTTTAGCCTTTACCTTTTGACAAATCCCACAAGATGCTACATAATGAGCAATATCAACTCTCATTCTTTTCCACTAGAAGCTCTTTTTCAAGTCCTAGTACATTTTAGTCTCACTAGGATGAACTGTATACAGGGTACGATGAGCATCTTTCAGGATGTCATCCTTGACTTGAGACTTCTAGAGTACATAAAGGCGGCCCCTAAACCGCAAGGCACCAACTTCAACAATACTGAAATCCCTAGTTTTACTCTTATCAATGTGTTTTCTCACTTGTTGAAGTAGTCGGTCGGGCTGTGTGCCTCATGTATACGTTTTGGAATTGTAGACTCTAGAATCAACTAAGTTTCAGCTTGCACGGTGCCCGCAAAACAATATGAGACTCCCATATGTTCAAAATCAGCACTGAGGCAATCAAGAATAGGGGCATTGCCTTGCGACTAAGAGCATTAGCCACTACATTCACCTTGCCCGGATGATACTGAATTGTGAGGCTATAATCTTTTATCAATTTTAGCCATCTTCTTTGCCTCAAATTCAAGTCATTCTGAGTGAAGATATAATTGAGTCTCTTGTGATCAATGTAAATATCGCAGGATTCACCGTACAAGTAATGCCTCTAAATCTTCAAAACAAAGACCACTGTTGCTAGCTCAAGGTCATAGATGGGGTAATTTTGTTCATGTTTCTTTAGTTGCCTCTAAGCATAAGTAATCACCTTACCCTCTTGCATAAGCACACAACCAAGACCCACTCGAGAGGCATTAGAATAGACTGTGAAGCATTTTCCTAGCTCAGGGAGAGTGAGAATAGGAGCAGCCACTAGCTTCTCCTTCAAAGTACAAAAACTGTGCTCACAATTAGCAGTCTATACAAATTTCACTCCCTTTTGTATCAACTAAGATAGTGGCTTGGCAATGATGGAGAAATCCTAAACAAAGCACCGGTAGTAACCAGCTATACCCAGAAAACTCTACACTTCTTTGACATTGGAAGGCCTCTCCCAATCAACCACTGTCGAGATCTTGCTTGGATCAACAGAAATACCTTCTTGGTTAATTACATGGCTAAGAACTCCAACATTCACACTTCTTAAGTTTAGCATAGAACTGATGTTCCCTCAAAGAATCAAGCACAAGACTCAGATGACGCTCATACTCTTCCTCTGAATTGGAATAGACCAGAATATCAACGATGAACACCATCACAAAATCATCAAGATATCTATGCAGCATACTATTCATCTCTCCATAAAAACAGAATGGGCATTGGTTAGTCAAAAGACATAACTTTAAATTCATAATGCCCATACCTAGTAGAGAAAGGCGTCTTTTCAATATCTTGCTCCTACACATGAATCTGATTATACTCAGATTGATGGTCAATCTTAGAGAATACCTTTGCTCCCTTCAATTGGTCAAACAAGTCCTCAATGCGGGGTAAAAGATATTTGTTCTTGATAGTCACCTTATTAATAGCGCGATAGTCAACGCACATGTGCCAACTCCCATCTTTTTTAGCTATAAATTGCACAGATGCTCCCCAAGGTGACACACTGCACCGAATTAACCCTTTGGATAGCAAGTCATCCAATTGCCTTTTCAATTCATCCTAGAAGAGACGAGCCACACAGTAAGGAAACATAGAAATAGGTTAGGTGCCTGGAACAAGATCAATTTGGAATTCCACAATCCATTGAGGAGGCAATCCTAGATGTTCCGCAGGGAACAAATCAAAATATTCATTCACCATAGGGATTTCCTCAATATGAATAGAGGTACTAGGCTCATCTGCAATAGCCATGAAGGTCCCTGACCTCAGCATATGACAACTAGGAAACAAACTGGCCAGCACAAAGAGGAAATTAGCTGGTGCATTGTCTTGAAAGACCAACTATACTCTTGACAGAGCTTGCAAGGTAACTGTCTTCCAAAAGTAGCAAATTTTGGCACGATACTGATGTAGCCAATCCATTCCTAATATAACATCAAAAGGAGCTAACTAAATCACCATGAGATTTGTGATGAACTCCTTATGATATAAGGTAATAGTGCAACCTGGACAAACCATGAAACTAGAAATGGAACCACCTGGTGTGTTGACTATCACAGACTTAGCAATAAGCTGCATCCCCAAATTGACCCTTCTAGCAAACTCAATCGACACAAAGGAATAGGATACCCTGAATCAAAAGGAACATAAGCATCACGAGAATCCACCAATAAAGTACATGTTACCACATCCGGATGCTCAGCTATCTTTGAAGACAAGAAGGCGTAGACTGCTGGTGGTGTTGGAATGCTGGGAGCCCTGACACTTTGCAGTGGTGGCACAAATGCTGAAAGTGGTGCAGCAAACTACGGTGGAGCCCGACGGCAGAGAGTGCCGGTAGTAACCCGAGGGTGGAGCCCATGATGATGGTTGTGGAAGACTAGGTGTAGTAGCCATCATCTAAACTGACCCCTTGGAAGAAGCAACTAGAGTTGGGACAGGTGGCACAGGCTCCCACTTGATGATGCTGTTGGGATTCTCATAGCACACTCGCCCTATGTGACCAGAGCGACCATATTAGTGGCACTCCCTAGTCCAAGAACACTCCACAACATGGTGTCCACCACCACACTTGAAGCACAACGTGCCCTACCTAGGGACAAGACGAATAGCTGAAGGTGTCAAGTAGGTGCTGACAAAGAGAACTGTTGAGACTGAGGAATGCTAGCCCCCTTGAACTTCTTAGAAGTGGGTAATAAAGAAGACCCACGTCCCTCACCAAAGACCCTCTTCTGGCCACCGCCAGAATATGTAGGAGCCCTAGATCCACTAGGGTTTTACTTCTCCCTAGTGAACTCCAACTCCACCACCATGCCCCGGGTCTGCTCAACTACAGAGTTAAAGTCACGAGGGACAGTTGTCCCCATGACAACTCTGAACTCCTGATTGAGACCCCTACAGAACCTCCAAGCTTTCTTATGGTCATCACCCATTACAGCTAGTACAAAGTGGACAATGTTGTTGAATTCCACCTCATACTCTACTCCCGACTTCCTCCCTTGGGAGAGAGTGAACAAAGCATGCTCCATCCTCTCTAGGAAGGACTCCGAATAGAACTTTATCTGAAACTACTTGTTGAACACCTCCCAAGTGACTGTGCTGTTGGCGGGGTCCTAGCAGCAAGCAACCCCTCCCATTAGATATCCGCTTGGCCCTTTAGCTAAAAGGGCATAAAACAAGCCCTTTCTGTGAGGTCATTTACAGAGCCCCAAACTTCCTCTCCATATAACACAACCAATCCGCTGCCTAAATCGGTGTGCCTACCCCATCGAAAGTGTTGAGATGGAGCGACATCCACTCTCCTGGAGACTCATCCTAGGCTTCGGCTTGGCTGGGGCAACCGCAAGGACAACCATAGGTAGAGGCACAACCGTAGGAGCTGCCTAAACCGACCGACGCAACTCCTGAACCTCTCTTTGAAGTGCCTGCAACAAGGTGGCAAACACGGCCACTGCCCCTGCCTTAGACTACCTAGTAGGAGCACCGTCCTGGGTTGACGCATGGGCGTTGAGCAAGCCGCTTCACTTAGCGATTGACTCAACAACCTCTTGAGATGGTTGTCTACCACCCTGGCCACGGCCTCCATGACCACGATGTAATAGCCCAAAATTTGCTTAAGTTGAATTTTTGGAGTTATTTGAATTTTTGTGAATTTTTGGGATTTATTTGAATTTAATTTAAATTAATCCTTCTTTTTAAATAATTAAATAATATAAATTATTTACCAAAAATAAATAAAAATATTTTATTTGAGTTCAAAATGCCATGAAATAGTTTCTAGAATTTTTCTAGGTAGTATTTTAGTGCTCTAAATAATTAATTTGATTTTTGGAATTATTTTAATTAAGAAAACTCGGGGAAATTCTTTGCTACAGTGTTGGGCCGAGCCCAACACTGTGCGCGACGTAACGACCCGTTAGGCCGGATGCGTAACCGTCGCATCTGGCGCCATCCGTTGCGAATCGTGTGTCTGGGAGGCCGCCACGTTGCTGTGCCGCGAGAACCGTCGGATCTGTGTGGTGTGGACGGTTGGATGAGGCTTCCGTCGCCTCGATTCCGTTCCAACGGGAGCCGTCGCCATCATAATGCCGATAGGTGGTCGGTACAGTTATGGCTGCCATTCTCGCCGCCCGAAGCATCGCTCGTGCAAAGAAACACCTCGGCGAAATGTAATCTTCGTTCCGCACCTTTTGCCCTCTCACCCATATGCCGTAGTGTACCGTAGCCTGCGCCAGTAGCTCATCGGAGTTAGCTTCGCCACCATTTCGGTTTCCTTTGTTGTCCGTCGCCTCTGCTCGCGATCAGCCACACCAAAGCCCGGATTCAGGACCGTTGCATAGAGCCGCACCTCCCGCACCGCTTCACCTCGCCGAAGAAGTCCGAAGCACCGCCAACAGCATCGTCTTCTTCGTCTCCGACCAACGAGCACCACCACACTGTCACTGCGCCTCGAGCATCGACGACCGTCGGATCTCCATCAAGCCGCTCCGATGAGTCCACGTAGCGCCTTTCCAGTAGCTTTAGATCTAGACCGTAGAATGGAGATCGTGCGGTTAGCATTCGCCGTGTAGCTGTATCCTAGAAGTGCTATTAGTCGTTCGATCCGGAGTGTAGCGCTTAGATCCGAGCCACGTGCCGTAGCGGGATTTGCCCACGTGTGCCCTAGATGCTAGGGCCATGCGCTAGCAGCCGTTGGATCGTATGTGGACGGCTCGGATGCGTCCACGCGTTCACAGCCGGGTCTCAGCCGTCAATTCCAGCGCACGGTCGTGATCATACTGCGCGTGTTCACGCGAAAACCAAAGCGTCGCAGCAGTCGCCGAGTCAAGATCCGACCGTTGAATTCAAACGGACGGTTGGGATAATGCCACGTGCTGGCTCGGGATTCGTTGGGGCTTCCAGGGTAAGACCGACCGTTGGATTTGAATCCAACGGCCGGGATTCACGTACCCAACCCAATCGCGCTGCGCCACGTGTTGGTGCTAGGGTTGTGTGTCGTGGCGTCGATCAGGTCAGAGGGCCCGCATGGCGGCCAAGATGTCTTGGTGGACCAGGTCCACCATAAGCCCGAGCCGAGCCGTGGGCTGGGTCCATAGACCGAGGTGATGTGGCTAGCTCTGGTACTGCCACGTGTCGACCGAAGAATTTACTGGATTTTCCAGTAGGAAAATAAATAGTTTAATTCGGGGTTTTCTTTTTATTTGAATTTTCAAACTTGTAATTGCTATAACTTTTGCGTCTTAACTCCGAATTGGGTGATTCCAATTCCTAAAAATTTGTAAAATTGTGAACTATTTATTGGTGAATTTTAATTTATTTTTAGAGTTTATATTACTATCTATTTAGTGTATTTATTGTATGTGTGCTTGTTACGTTTAAACGCCGAGTTGCCGGAAGCTGTCGGAGAAGAGTTCGGAGACCTATCTCAAGCTTCGGATCAGGATCAACCACTTTTTGAAGGTAAGTCATGCTTTGACTATTTTGCTCCTAGATTTTAAAATGTATTTCGATTCAAATTATGCATGCTAAGTTAATTAAAATACCATTGATTAATTTGGGTAAGATAGTTAATACACCTATCTCGTTTATGCCACCTGATTAATATTACCTATATGCCCTGAAATCCTTGACACCCTAAGTATTAATTTGAGTAGGATGCTTGTCGTTCCCCGAATTTACGGTTTCGGACACTCTGTGTATTCTGTACTAGTGCAGGATCATGCTAGTACACACAGGATAAATAGGTTGAAGTACCACAATCATACACAGGGATTAAGTAATAAAGTACTTCAAGCATAATATAATCGAGTTACATGACCTTATGGTCACCTTACAATAATTAACACGCAGGCGATAAATATCAAAGTAGCACAAGTTTATCGGTGGAAGCAAAAGTAAAACAATGATCCCTTCATAACCACAAAGCTCTTGAGTGCGGCTCAACCCCTTAGCCCTCTTGGCCTTCGATGAACTCTTCCTCCCAAGCTGCACGGCTTCTTCTTCTCGAGGTTTTGTCGATGCAAGGGTGAGTATACAACATACTCAACAAGTCATGCACAATGCTTGGTCTATTACTACATGCATGGCTTATCCAAAGGAAAGGCTTAATTGGTTATTTTGCTCAAAAAGCATTTCTTTAAGCAGGTAATCCTATTAGATTAAAAGCGATAAAACCAATATTAATAATAATTAATTTCTCAATTCTTTTCCAAGAGTTTGGCACACAGCCCTAATTTCATTCATCATTCTTTTGGCACACAGCCACCCATTCCACGTTTATATTTTGAAAATCTAACCCTTGACTGTAATCAATGAAAGCATTGTCGATCATGACACGGCTATCCGAATAGATTCACACACACACACTCTGCAGAGGCTGTACACTTTACCCACAGGATACAGTCGCTCACCACACAGGTGATTGATTGCAACAAAGTCTTTCAGAGACTAACACTTAACCAGTGAACCTCACCAGTACTGCCTTTCTAACACTTCCCTCACACAGAGCCAAAGCTTAGAACAGGCACATACCGTTAGATGGGTACCAAGCCGCAGCACAGGTACGCTCACCCGAACGGTTACACCTTTGTGTAACTGTCACCCCGAGGTATCAAAGGAAAGATATTAGAGACCTACTGAACTAGGTCCGTCCCATTCCGGACAAGTGGTTGTACGAGAGACTCAGTTCAAAGGCTCGCAAGGTAAAGTCCTTAACTGTCCCGGGCAAGACTTCCGATTTATACTACTCGGCACACAGCCTTCACAATCTTTCACACATCCCGTTGCCACACAGGCTCACCTGGCACGAAGCGTTCTTGCCACTTGCCCCGGTCCAAATCATTTCCCACCCGATTTTGCATTATTGCAACACATGCCAATACCCACTTCATTGCACGAGTAGAACCACACAGTCGCTACCCTCAATTCCATCTCATGACATCATCGCATTATTCCAAAATCGTTCCATAATTGTTTAGTCAAGATAATGTACTATTTAAAAGACATTCAACAAGATACAAGGTGCTAGCGACTAATCACGGTCTAGCCTCCGTGTTGGCATTAATGTAGCAACCAACATAATTTAGCATTCTAGGGTGACAAGGTGTTCAGGGCATACAAAAGTATTAACAAGGTGCCGTAAGCAAGATAGGTATTTTAGCTACCATTCCCACATAAGCAACATCATTTTTACTTAACATAGCATGCAATAATTGAATCAAAAAATATATTTGAAAATCTAGGGGCAACATGGTCAAAGCATGACTTGCCTTCAAACAGCGGTTGGTTCTGGTCCGAGGTCTCATGACGGGTTTTGAATTCTCACTCGGCGAATTCCGACCTTCGAGTCTAATCGGAACAACGCGCACACAATAAATACACTTAAAATAGACAGCAATATCATCACAAAAAATAAAATAAAAATCACCATTAAATAGCTTACATTTTTACAAATTTTTGGGCACTGGAATCACCCAAATCCGAGTTAAAATGCAAAAGTTATAGCATTTTCAAGTTTGCTGAAATTGAAATTAATATATAACCGATTTACTCTATTTATTTTCCTACTTAAAATCCGATTAATTCCCACTCGGCGACACGTGTCAGCACAAGGGACTTCCACGTCGGTACGGACACTGACATACGGGCCCGGATGACGTCATGCTGACGTCAGCACGACCGGCGGTCCACCCACTAACAAGTGGGCCCGGTGAACAGTGCTTGGACCAACCAGCAGCTGACACGCGGCAAGAAAGCATCAAGCCACGCATGCACGATTTTTCTGACCGTTGGATTCGAATCTGATGGCACAAAGACTACCCAAGCGATACACTGTTAATAAGCCTCGTGGCCTCACCTCAAGCGTTGGATGGAGATCAAGCGGTTGTGGTTACTTGCAGGCGAAGAAGAAGCGGTGGCGGTCGCGGACTTGGAGAAGATGGCGCTGTCGACGGCGTTCCGAGCCTCTCGGTCGGAAGAAGTAACCAGCGGATGCGCCTTGGCTTGGTGAACTTCGGTGAGGTCTCGGCGGACGGCGGAGAGCGGTGGGCGGCGATTTAGACACGAAGGAAACCGAAGCGAAGGAGAGTAGTTCCTACGGCGAGCTCTAGCGAGGTCTACAGAAGGTGGCTGAGAGCGAGAGATGGAGCGAAGTGAGCGGAATGGAGTCTTGAGCTTGGGGTGTACTTCACTTGCGGACATGCCTCGGTAGCAAAAATCTCGACAAGATCTCGCACCTAACGGCGGACGGCGGTGCGATCGCCTACTCCCGAGATCGACGGTCGCGTCCGACCGTCCGATCTTGATCCGACGGCGAGCTGGCGGCGTTAGGGTTTCTTCGGCGACAACCGCAGGTGTTGGGCTCGGCCGACAATCAGAGCTACTGGATTTTCGGTTTTCCAATAAAAATAAATGCGTAAATTCAAAGTAATTATTTAGGGCACTAAAATACGAAAAATTCTAGAAAAATTCCAGAAAATATTTCAAGGTATTTAGAGCTTAAATAAAATATTTTCATTTATTTTTGATAAATACTTTTTCTGACATTAATTAACCAAGAGAAGAATATCTTAATTAAATTTTTATTTAAATCCAATAAATTCCCAAAAATTCTCAAAAATTCAATTAAATCCAAAAATTTAGATAAATTCCATTAAATGCAAATAAATTTAACTAATTCACAAAAATTTTAAATAAATCTAAAATTAAAATCAGGCCAAATTTCGGGACGTTACAAACCTACCCCCCTTAACAGAATCTCGTCCCCGAGATTCGAGGCTTAACTATAGAATAGGTTTGGGAATTCCTTTTTTAGATCTTCCTCTCGTTCCCAGGTGGCCTCGCTTTCTGTGTGGTTGCTCCACTGAACTCTGCAGAAACGAGTTGTCTTGCTTCTTGTTTTCCGATCCATTGTGTCCAGAATTTTCATCGGTTGTTCCTTGTAAGTCAAGTCTTCCTGTAGTTCAACTCCTTCCAGTGATGTTTGTTCTTCGGGCACTCGGAGACACTTCTTGAGTTGCGATACATGAAAAACATTGTGTACTCGCTAATGGCGGTAACTCCAGTTGATACGCGACCTCGCCTTTACGGCTTATGATCTTGAACGGCCCTACATATCTTGGTGCAAGTTTTCCCTTTTTGTGAAACCTCTGGACTCCTTTAAGAGGTGTAACTCGGAGATATACATAATCTTCTGGTTCAAAGCTCAAATCTCTACGGCGGTTGTCTGCGTAGCTCTTCTGTCTTGACTGCGCAATTTTTAATCTTTCCCTGATCAGTGCTATTTGCTCTTCGGCTTCTTGGAGTATGTCTGGTCCGAAGACACGACGCTCACTAGTCTCATTCCAATTTAACGGCGTCCTACAAGGTCGACCATACAACAACGAAGGTGACATCTGAAGACTAGCCTGATAGCTGTTGTTGTAACTAAACTCCGCATATGGCAAACATTTATCCCAAGTCGATGTATAAGACAACGCACAGGCTCTCAACATATCTTCTAATATCTGGTTGACTCTTTCAGTCTGCCCATCCGTCTGCGGGTGGTAAGCTGTACTGAAGTTCAAACGGGTGCCCATCGCTGCATGCAATTTATCCTAAAATCTTGAGGTAAATTGGGTACCTCTGTCCGATACTATCTTCTTTGGTACCCCATGCAAGCAAACGATCCTTGCCATGTATAGCTCTGCTAGCTTATCTCCCGAATAGGTTGTCTTTACCGGTATGAAGTGCGCGACTTTTGTCAATCGGTCCACGATGACCCATATGGAGTCGTAACCTCCTTGCGTCCTTGGCAGTCCGGTAATGAAATCCATTCCGATTTCTTCCCATTTCCACTCCGGTATTTTTAACGGTTGTAGCAGCCCTGCTGGTCTCTGATGCATAGCTTTGACTCGGTGGCATACATCACATAGTGCTACGTGTTCAGCAACCTCTCTCTTCATATTCGGTCACCAGAACCTTTCTTTTAAATCTTGATACATTTTTGCACTTCCTGGGTGAATCAAATACTTGGAGTCATGAGCTTCCTCCAGTATTAACTGCTTCAGCTCCTTTTTGTTAGGTATACAAATACGCTCCTTCATCCATAACGTGCCTTGTTCGTCCAGCTTAAAGTCTTTCGCTTGCCCTTCCTCCATCTTGGCTTTGATTCGCTTGATCTTCTCATCATTCTTCTGACATTCTCTAATCTGGTCTTTCAAGATAGGCTTTACTTCTAAGGCAGCTACGAATCCTTCCGGAACAACTTCCAATTTCAATCTCTGAAGATCCTTGCATAGTTCTCCCTGGCTTTCTCCCACTATCGAATTTAGACCATGACTTTTCCGACTCAGGGCATCAGCCACTACATTGGCCTTACCGGGATGATAATGGATACCCATGTTGTAATCCTTGATCAGTTCAAACCATCTCCTTTGTCTCATGTTCAGATCAGATTGGGTGAAAATGTATTTAAGGCTCTTATGGTCCGTATACACCTCACATCTATTGCCGATAAGATAGTGACGCCATATCTTCAGGGCATGCACTACAGCTGCTAATTCTAGATCGTGCGTTGGGTAATTCCCTTCATGTGGCCTTAATTGCCTTGATGCATAGGCTACTACCTTTCCATTCTGCATTAACACGCATCCAAGTCCTTGGCGTGATGCATCACAGTAAATATCAAAACTCTGATGCACATCTGGTTGCACTAACACCGGTGCTGATGTCAGTCGTTTCTTCAATTCCTGAAAACTTCTCTCACAGTCTGGTGTCCAAACAAATTTCTTCTCTTTCTTTAACAATTGTGTAATTGTCCTGGCAATGGTGGAAAATCCTTCTATAAACCGACGGTAATAACCAGTCATTCCAAGAAAACTCGAACTCACAGAATCGTTTTTGGCGATTCCCAATGCAGCACTGTCTCAACCTTGCTTGGGTCCACTGCAATTCCCTCCGCGGTCATTACATGCCCTAGGAAATCTACATTATTCTTCCAGAAATCGCACTTACTGAATTTTGCATAGAGTTGTTGCTCCCTTAACTTTTCCAACACCAACCTCAAGTGTTGGACGTGTTCTTCATTCATCTTTGAGTAAACCAGAATATCGTCTATGAATACGACCACAAATTTATCTAAGTATTCCATGAATACTTTATTCATTAGATTCATAAAGTATGCTAGCGCATTCGTCAATCCAAATGACATAACCGTGAACTCATAGTGTCCATATCTTGAAGAGAATGCAGTCTTGGGTATGTCCTCTGGTTTGATTTTCAACTGGTGGTATCCTGATCTAAGGTCAATCTTGGTGAATACTCCTGCTCCTCTTAATTGATCGACAAGATCATCTATCCGGGGTAACGGGTATTTATTCTTTATTGTCACCTCGTTAAGCGCACGATAATCTATACACATCCGAAAACTCCCATCCTTTTTCTTAACAAATAGAACCGGTGCTTCCAAGGTGACGAGTTCGGTCTGATGAATCCTTTTTCCAACAATTCCTCGATCTGCTTCTTCATCTCAACCAGTTCTTCGGTGGACATCCGGTATGGTCTCTTTGCTATTGGTGCCGTCGGGCACTAAGTCAATTACGAACTCTATGTCTCTGTCGGTGGCATTCTGGTAATTCTTGGGAAAAACATCCCGATATTCATCGACCATCGGTACATCTCCTATCTTGACGGTCTCCAAAGTGTTTACCAACATTTGACCTTCTCGAAATTTCACTGCTCGAAACTCCACTTTTCTACCATCGGGGCTTTCGATAGACACGACTCTTCGTCCACGTCTATCTGACCTTATGTTTAGTTAACTAATCCATTCCCGTGATAACATCCGGGGTTTGGGTATCTAGTACAATAAGGTTAGCTAGAACTCTACTCCTTTTATTAGTAGCTTAACTCGAACATCCGACCTTAGAGCGAGTTACGATCCGAGAGATTGAACTAGGAGTGTACTTTTAAGGTTAACAATATCCGAGATCATTTGTCACGGCAAAATCTCGAGAAACGAGCGAATGTGAAGCTCTGAATCAAATAATATCGTAGCGGCATCGAGTTGACTAGAACTTACCGAGCACGACGTCCATAGCATTCGGACTTCGTCTGCGGAGATATGGTTGATTCGCCTCGTGCGAATCTTTGGCGGTGTGGCTCCGGCTTGGCGGGTCCTCGGCTTCCTCCTTGAAATTTGGGGTCTTAGCTGGGTGTTCCCTAAATTGAAGCGCCTTGGTGTCACTCCTCCTTTCTTTGGGCACATGTTAGCAAAATGCCGAGCCTCATTCTGATTGTAGCAGCGTCTTCCCGACATCTGCCGATTTCCTCCTCTGGTTAACAACCTTGATCGGGTCCGAGGGGTTTGTCTAGCTGGTCTTGGCATTGGTGGCGGTGTCCTGACACTGTTCCCTGGCTGAAATCTGGTGAACTGCTGGGGTATCATTCTTGTTTTCTGATGACCCTGACGTCCTCCTTGCAGAGCCATGCGGCGTTTACGATTATCGTCAAGCTCCTTGCGCTTATCTTCCAGTATGAGTGCCTTGTTTACCAGTTCTTGGAAATCAGGGAAAGTGTGGGTGATCAACCCCACCTGCAATCCGGTGTTGAGTCCCTTCATAAAGCGAGACTGCCTAGCCTTATCCGTTGCTACATCTTCTGGAGCGTAGCGTGCAAGTTGAGTGAATTTATTCAGATAATCAGCCACTATCTGGACTCCTTGCTTAAGCGCTCTGAATTCCTCCTTTTTCAACTCCATGATACCCTCCGGCACATGGTATTGACGAAAAGCTATGGTGAATTCTTCCCATGTAATCTCCTGCGGGTTCTCCTGCGACGCGCTTGAGGAGTTTTCCCACCATTCTGCGGCTGTTCCCTCTAGCTGGTGAGAGGCATAAAGTACCCTCTCGTTTCCTTCACACTGCGTTATGTGCAATTTCCTTTTGATGGTTCTCAACCAATCGTCTGCCTCTAATGGACTGGCATTGCCCGAGAATGTCGGCGGACGCGTCCTCATAAATTCAGACAGTCTCGAGTAGGGTCGGGGCATATTGTTATTAACTTGATTGTTGGCGACTTCCTGGTGGTTGATTTGTTGCACTGTTGCCATCATAGTCTGCATTAATTGAGTCTGTGCTGCGAGAAATGCTCCTAGATTCTGCATATCAACTGGCGGTCTTTGCTGGGGTGGTGGTGTCTTGCCTCGACCGCCTCCTGGGCGCGATCCACTGCCTCTGCTCCGTTGTTGCAGTGTTCACCATCTCTGATTGCCCGGTGGTTTAGAGATTAGGGAAAAGAATAGGCAAGCATAGAACTTATACTGGGAAGCAGGTGTAACTTAAAAACTCTTAAACATCCAAGCATAGATAATAGTAGGTATGGTTTCTTACATAGTCTAGGGACTATGCAACCATAACAACAGTCACAACATCACATCAAATAGTTCATTACAACATCGCACATCTAATGTTCGAAATTAAAGACGCGACTCAAAACAACTGAGTCTCAATGCAAAAGCTAACCATTATGACCCTAAAAGAAATCACTCCTCCAACCATCCTGGCTCTGGCTCGCCGATCACGTAAACCGTGGTGAGTGGCATCGGGCAACTGGTCCCCATGCCTCCCACAGTGCAGTTGGGGCACCAGCAGTCTTGGTCCTCTTCTAGGCCCGGGCTCCTCCGGCTCCTCCTCCTTGTCGTCGTCGAGCTCCATGACGGCATCCGGCTCCCCCTGACCGTAGAGAGCCTCCTCCAGCTCGGCGATCCTCTGAACGGCGTGCTCTCTGGTCTCTCGCAGGGCCACCTCGGTCTCCTCCAAGACGCGGTACACAGCCTGAAGCTCCGAAGTCGTGGCGTCCATAACCTCCTCCTGCGCAGCGGCGAACCTGCCCAGGTGCACGACGGCGACGTCGTCCTCCAACTCCAAGCGTGCCTGAAGAGGTCCTCCCGCGTGCGGGTGCACACGGAAAGCGGTGTCCCACAGCTCGTAGCCGTAGTCCCTGCTAACACGTCGTAGCGCCACCGGGCACACTCCTGTATGCCCGCCTCGTAGCTGGCTCGCTTCACCGTGAGGTGGAGCGGACAACTAGCGCACGCGCACTCCCGCGCGTACAAAGTGAGGGTGGTCTCCCAACCACGACTGATCCCGTTGACCGTCCAGGTGCGGGATCTATAGAGAGGACGGTCGAAGCCTCCCAACACCTGGAGCATCCTCCAGAGCTCTGCAGCATAGCCTCCGTGACGCTCGCCAAAAGAGTGAACCATCCGCATCTGCCAAAGCAATGCGTCAGAATAACAATTTTAAAAGAATACAAAAGTAATAGCAAAATACAGCAGAGGTATGAAGTAAGGAAGAAGGGATAAGTCAAGATTTCATTGATTATTCTTGTCAAATTTTTAGTCTTTAGAAATTAGCTTTTATCCTTTCTAAAACGGCCAGTCTAACTAGGGTTAAGTCCTACAGTCAGTATGGCTCTGATACCATACCTGTCGTGCCCCGAATTTACGGTTTCGGACACTCTGTGTAGTCTGTACTAGTGCAGGATCATGCTAGTACACACAGGATAAACAGGTTGAAGTACCACAATCATACACAGCGGGATTAAGTAATAAAGTACTTCAAGCATAATATAATCGAGTTACATGACCTTATGGTCACCTTACAATAATTCGCCACGCAGGACGATAAATATCAAAGTAGCACAAGTTTATCAGCGGAAGCAAAAGTAAAACAATGATCCCTTCATAACCACAGGCTACTGAGTGCGGCTCAACCCCTTAGCCCTCTTGGCCTTCGATGAACTCTTCCTCCCAAGCTGGCACGGCTTCTTCTTCTGAGATTTTTGTCGATGCAAGGGTGAGTATACAACATACTCAACAAGTCATGCACAATGCAGGTCTATTACTACATGCATGGCTCATCCAAAGGAAAGGCTTAATTGGTTATTTTGCTCAAAGCAGCATTTCTTTAAACAGGTAATCCTATTAGATTAAAAGCAGTAAAACCAATATTAATAATAATTAATTTCTCAATTCTTTTCCAAGAGTTTGGCACACAGCCCTAATTTCATTCATCATTCTTTTGGCACACAGCCACCCATTCCACGTTTATATTTTGAAAATCTAACCCTTGATTTGTAATCACGAAAGCATTGTCGATCATGACACGGCTATCGAATAGATTCACACACACACACACTCTGCAGAGGTGTACACTTTACCCACGAGGATCTGATCACCACACAGTGATTGATTGCAACAAAGTCTTTCAGAGACTAACACTTAACCAGTGAACCTCACCAGTACTGCCTTTCTAACTCTTCCCTCACACAGAGCCAAAGCTTAGAACAGGCACATACCGTTAGATGGGTACCAAGCGCGACAGTACGCCAACCGAACGGTTACACCTTTGTGTAACTGTCACCCCGAGGTATCAAAGGAAAGATATTAGAGACCTACTGAACTAGGTCCGTCCCATTCCGGACAAGTGGTTGTACGAGAGACTCAGTTCAAAGGCTCGCAAGGTAAAGTCCTTAACTGTCCCGGGCAAGACTTCCGATTTATACTACTCGGCACACAGCCTTCACAATCTTTCACACATCCCGTTGCCACACAGGCTCACCTGGCACGAAGCCTTCTTGCCACTTGCCCCGGTCCAAATCATTTCCCACCCGGTTTTGCATTATTGCAACACATGCCAATACCCACTTCATTGCACGAGTAGAACCACACAGGTCGCTACCCTCAATTCCATCTCATGACATCATCGCATTATTCCAAAATGCGTTCCATAATTGTTTAGTCAGTATTAATGTACTATTTAAAAGACATTCAGCGCATACAAGCAGGCTAAGCGACTAATCACGGTCTAGCCTCCCGTGTTGGCATTAATGTAGCAACCAACATAATTTAGCATTCTAGGGTGACAAGGTGTTCAGGGCATACAAAAGTATTAACAAGGTGCCGTAAGCAAGATAGGTATTTTAGCTACCATTCCCACATAAGCAACATCATTTTTACTTAACATAGCATGCAATAATTGAATCAAAAAATATATTTGAAAATCTAGGGGCAACATGGTCAAAGCATGACTTGCCTTCAAACAGCGGTTGGTTTTGGTCCGAGGTCTGCGACGGGTCTTCGAATTCTCCCTCGGCGAATTCCGGCAACTCGGAGTCTAATCGGAACAACACGCACACAATAAATACACTTAAAACAGACAGCAATATCATCACAAAAAATAAAATAAAAATCACCATTAAATAGCTTACATTTTTACAAATTTTTGGGCACTGAAATCACCCAAATCCGAGTTAAAATGCAAAAGTTATAGCATTTTCAAGTTTGCTGAAATTGAAATTAATATATAACCGATTTACTCTATTTATTTTCCTACTTAAAATCCGATTAATTCCCACTCGGCGACACGTGTCAGCACCAGGGACTTCCACGTCGGTACGGACACTGACATACGGGCCCGGATGATGTCATGCTGACGTCAGCACGACCGGCGGTCCACCCACTGACAAGTGGGCGGTGGCTGATGCTTGGACCAACCAGCAGCTGACACACGGCAAGAAAGCATCAAGCCACACATGCACGATTTTCCTGACCGTTGGATTCGAATCTGACAGCGCAAAGACTACCCGAGCGATACATCGTTAATGAGCCTCGTGGCCTCACCTCAAGCGTTGGATGGAGATCCGACGGCCAGGTTACCGCGAGGCGTCGAAGAAGAAGTGGTGGCGGTGGCCGGACTTGGAGAAGCAGCGACGGTCGACGGCGTTTCGAGCCTCTCCGTCGGAAGAAGTAACCAGCGGATGCGCCTTTAGCTTGGTGAACTTCGGTGAGGTCTCGGCGACGGCAGGAGAGCGGTGGGCGGCAAGACACGAAGAAACCTAAGCGAAGGAGAGTAGTTGTTCTGCGAGCTCTAGCGAGGTCTACAGAGGGTGGCTGAGAGCGAGAGATGGAGCGAAGTGAGCGGAATGGAGTGCTGAGATTGGGGGTGTACTTCACTTGCCCGGACATGCCTCGAGGCGCGCACAAAATCCCGACAAGATCTCCCACCCAACGGACGGCGGTGCCTGATCGCCTACTCCCGCGATCGACGGCGTCCGACCGTCCGATCTTGATCCGACGGTGAGCGGCGGCGTTAGGGTTTTTCGGCGACAAAGATGGTGTTGGGCTCGGCGACATCAGTAGCTACGGATTTTCCGGTTTTACAATAAAAATAAATGCGAAATTCAAAGTAATTATTTGGGGCACTAAAATACGAAAAATTCTAGAAAAATTCCGAAAATATTTCAAAGTATTTAGAGCTTAAATAAAATATTTTCATTTATTTTTGATAAATACTTTTCTGACTTTAATTAATCAAGAGAAGAATATCTTAATTAAATTTTTATTTAAATCCAATAAATTCCCAAAAATTCACAAAATTCAATTAAATCCAAAAATTCAGATAAATTCCATTAAATGCAAATAAATTTAACTAATTCACAAAAATTTTAAATAACTCCAAAATTAAAATCAGGCCAAATTTGGGACGTTACAATGCTATTATGATGCCAACACGGGAGGCTAGACCGTGATTAGATGCTTAGTTGCTTGTATACGCCGAATAATTTTCAAAACTACAAGGAATATTGACTAACGAATAATGGAATGTATTTTGGAATATTGTGATAATGTCATGTGATGGACTTGCAATGTAGTAACCTATGTGGTTCTACATGTACAATGAAAAGAGCATTGACATGTGTTGCATAATAGTGAACCGGGGTGGAAAATGATTTGGACCGGGGCAAGTGGCAAGATGGCCGTTCGAGTGGGCTCTGCGTGGCAACGGATGGGAGTAATCTTGTGAGGGCTAAGTGCCGGGATCTGTGAGAGGGATGTCTTGCCCTGGACAGCTAAGGACTTCACCTTGCGAGCTTTTGAACTGAGTCATTCGTACAACCACAAGTTTGGAGTGGGACAGACCTAGTCTAGTAGGATTCTAATATCTTACCTTTGATACCTCAAGGCGACAGTTGCATTGGGATAACTGTGTGGGGGAGCGTACCTATGCTTCGGCTTGGTACCCATCCAACGTTATCTGTCGTTCCTACCCTTCGGCTCTGAGTGAGGGAAGCAGTAGTGAAGACAATACTGGAGAGGTTCATAGGGATAGATAGAAGCATCCGAAAAGCTTTGTTACGGTTAATCGCCTTTGTGGTGTGCGACTGTATCTTGTGGGTAAAGTGTACTACCTCTGCAGAGTGTGTGTTAAATCTATTCGAATAGCCGCATCCGCGGTATTGGACACTACTCGGGAATTACAATCAAGGGTTAGATTTTTGGAATAAAATGTGGGATTAGTGGTTGTGTGCCAAAGGCAGATAACTTGAACTTAGGGCTGTGTGCCAAACCTCTGAAAAAGAATTGAGAACTTATTATTATTATAATATTGTTTTACTGCTTTTGAATCTAATTAAGATTATCTGTTTAAAAATTGTTACTTCATGCAAAATAACTACTTAAGCCTTTCCTTTGGAATAATCCATGCATGTAGTAATAGAATTGCATTTGTGCATGACTTGCTGAGTATGTTGTATACTCACCCTTGCCTCAACAAAACCTCAGAAGAAGAAACTACGCCAGCTTGGGAGGAAGAATTCGACGAAGGTCCAGAGAATTAGGGTTGAGCCTCATCAGTTGCCTGTGGCAATGCGAGGGGTTCATCGACTTACTTTTGCTTCCGCTATTGAACTTGTTGTACTTTTGTTATGTGTAAGCCCTGCGTGGCAAAACTTTGTAAGGAGACCATAAGGTCGTGCAACAGTTTATTATTATTGTTAAGTACTTTATTATTATAGTGCCGTGTATGATTGTGATATTCAGCCCTGTACGACTGTGTGTACTAGCGTGATCCTGGACTAGTACGAAATACACAGAGGGTCCGGATTTGCTGATTCGGGTCCCGACACATGACGACCACGACCTAGTTAATGGTGGATACTTTTGTAAGACTTTACTATTTACTATTTAAGTTATATAGAAGTAATATAGTTGTATTATTTGTCTATAGATTTGCAATAACAGATAAAAAAACTCCGCATAATTATTTCACAAGCAATTCAATTAGTACTCTCCCTACCGATGAGAGCACAACCCAACCGAAGAGACTTCGACTAGAATTTAGTCCTAATGAAATTATCATTGATCCAACACGTCGTATGCCAATAGAAGGTTATGTCAATAAAATTAGAGATCAAGTGAGGTGGGCATATTTATCGAATGGTCCAACTCAACCAATTGGGCATGTCTTTCCAAAGGCATTGGATGGAAAAAACATAGAGATCCTTTCAAGAACAATGGTTTAATAAGTTTGATTGGTTGAAATATAGTGTGGAAAAGGATGCCGCATTATGTTTCTATTGTTTTCTTTTCAAGAAATCATCACAAACCCACACATTTGGGAATGATGTATTTACAAAAATTGGGTTCTCTTGTTATAAGACGACTTTAGATACTTTTAGTAAACTTCTTGGTGGTCAAAATAGTTTCCACAACATTACAAGGGGTAAGTATAAAGACTTAAAAAATCAATGGTCAAGTGTGTTAGTAACTTGAATACTTACACAAAGGAGGCAGAGATTGCATACAAAATTTATTTGATTGCATCTTTAGATTGTGCAAGATATCTCATAGCACAAGGTGAAGCTTTTCGTGGACATGATAAATGTCATGGCCCCAAATTCGAATTCGTCTTCTGCGGCGAACATTAGCGCCAACCGAGTTTTGGCCGCATTTGAGATCAATTTCCGACTTCAGTCAAGGTTCTAAACTTCCACTTAGAAGTATTTCCAAACTTAGCAAAAATTAAGAGCTTAACAATTTTAGGACTTAGCCATTCTCATTTTTGTCACTAGTGGGGTCAAGTGAGCAATGCACAAAAGATTTGAGCGCAGCCAAACCAAATCAGCACATCATTTTTACTGCCTCCTCACCCAAAACCGAACCAGCCTTTTTTTTTCATTCCCAGCCGCACCCCCCCTCTTTTTCTTCTCCAAGCCACTTCCTCTGGCTGCCTTCTCCAGCACTTCTCCCCTTTTGTGGCGCCTCCTCCAGCAGCACTTCTCCTTGGTGGTGGCCTCCATCTCCCACCAGCAAATCCACAAGGCAGCAGCTCCTCCTCCCAGCCGGCCTCCTTCCCTTGTGCAGCCTCTTCTCTCCTCCACTCCATGAGGTAAGGCTCCCTAGGGTTTAGGTTTTGATGGGTTATTTCCTGGTCTTGGGTGCTGCCATGATGTATGGGGGCTTAGATGAGTGGAGAATCAAGGTTTGAATGGGGAATAACCAATCTAGGGTTTGGAGCAAGTTCTGAATTTTCGAGCAGAATTTTTAGCTACTGTTTCGGGCTGATTTGAGAAAATTATGAGCATCTCCTGCTAGGTTGGCTGTAGACAAAGTTGTGGGTAATCAAATTATCTTTCATTTCCAACTGGAATCACCTCATTTCGTTAATCCAGCTGAAAGTTATGTCTATTTTAGTGCATGCTGCTCTGAAAGTGCTGATATGGTGTAGCTGAAACTTGTGGTGCGAATTAAAAATTGTTAGAGGCTGAATTAGAAATTAATTTTGCCTGAGAAGTTTTAGGAAATTTCATTTAGATTATAAAAATGTCATCCTTTACTCAATTCCATTAAGTATAGAAATTTATATGTTGAATTTTGTGCATGCTGTCTGAAACTTTGAAAATACTGAACTCTAAAAACTGCCCTCTGTTGCTGGCTGAACTGGGAGTTACCTGGGTAGAATCTGAGTGATTGGCCAAAGCTAATTTTTAGGTCTATTCCTTATGGTCGTGTAGGCTCTGAGTTTGCTCAATTTGGCTATGGGATTAAAAAGTTATGGTCATTTGTATACATGCTGTCCTGAAACCGGTGTTTCTGAAAATTCAGACTTTGAGACTAAAGTTCAGAGTTTAATTGCAAACTTTAAATTTATATTCTGAATGTTATGATGCATGGTAATGTTAGATCACCCTTTTGTGGTCTTTTCGAGTCCAAGAAGTCATTTTTTGGGTTAGCCAAATAAAAGTTATGCCCGTTTAGAGGTATATGCATGTTATTTTCAGATTTTGGCTTTAGAGTAGAAGTGGAGTCTTGCAATTGCATTTTCATTCTTCAATTGAGATGAATGTTTGCACTTTTGGATTTGTCTTGAGGATGCATTTAGTATTTTCATTTCATATGCATCGCATGCATCTCATTTTTTTCATGCATTGATATCGTGTAGAGAGCGAGCTCGCGGTGGGTGACGCGGTGCAATCGAGGGTGTTACGGAGAGCCGGCTATTATTGAAAATCTAGCGTAAGCTCAAGGCAAGCACCTAAGCATGTTTAACCTTATACGATTGTATTTTAGCGAATAATTTGCTTATTGGATGATTATGTCTTGCATTAGGAATTGAAATGTGGGATAGGATTAGAACCTACTTGTTGCACATACACTCATTGATAATTGTTGAATGCCATCCTTGGAGCTAGTATATGGGTAATTACATTGTGTCCATGCTTAGTTTTGCTTAGATGTCGGGTATGGGCCAAGTGGGGGATGGTTCCCTCATTTGAGAATAATTATTTCACACTATTGGGTTGTAAATGGAGATGGTTATGTTTGAAGTGTAAAATTGAGACCGGGTGAGAGGGTTGGATCATTTGAGTGTGGAGACTCAAATGTTGTAGTCTCACTGTGTTGGTTAAGGTCCCATCCGTTGTTTGCCATGTTGATCGAGCACCCTTGTTGATCGCATGCCCGATATAATGGTGCAGTAAGCCACCCTTTCATGGCATACTACTCGATGGGTCATACCCTCATGCGATTGGACGTGGTTGAGGGCGAGGCCTAGGTCTACTCTTGAGGGCTAAGCGAGGCTTGAGCCGCTCGAGTAGGTTGCTAGGTGCTCGGGCCGCATGAGGATGGTTCAACGAGTAGATACGGATGGGAGGAGGGTTGACATGAGGTTCCTCGTGGCACATGTCGGCGATTGATGATCCCTGCGCAGGTGAATAAGCGATTCAATTGCCGCTCTCGGATATGAGCACGCTTGTATCATCCGACACTTCAACGTAGTAATAACTTAAACTTGAAACTAGTTGGTATATTTGATGTTGATGCTTGTTTCATGTTATTATTTACTCTCTTTAATGCTTAAATTCAGATTTCACTCTAGTAGTAGGTGTTGTCCATAAATGCTATAAAACTTGTAAATTGAGTAGTTGAATGTGATTATGCAATAAAGTTAAGCTTTTATGCACTTTTACCTTAAGCTTATTCCTTGCTACATCCAAATGCATATCCTTTCGAGTCGGTCATATATGGACCACGGGTAAGTCTTATGAGTACCTTACAGACTCATGCTTCGCTTTGTGGTTTTCAGTGAGGACCGGACGGGTGTGAGTTCTGCCTGTTTGCTTCTCGGTGGTTGGCGGGACACGAATGAGGCTAAGCCCGACGTTAAACGCCGGAAGTGTTCCAGGCGAGTGACACTTCGGAGATGTCTTACTTTTGGTTTAATGTGGTGGTTGTGTGTCCATTTTGTTGTATAGTTAGACTTTAAAATTATGTTATGGCTTGTTTAAATACTTGACTATTTACATTGTTGAACCTTGTTGTATTATCATGCTCAACTCATGTCTAGTGGTTACTTCTACACATGCTAATCCTTATGTCATGTTGTTGTTGTTGTGCTATACTTGGTTAATTATGTGTTTCTTATACTGCCGAGTGGATGTCCGTACTTCTAGAGGCGTCATGCCGAAATTTCGAACTTTTATCTTGCTGTCTAGTCATGTTTTATATGCTTCTAGTATGCTAGATGTGTTGTTTTAGTTGTGTGGTTGTCTAGTTTGTCTTTGTGCTTGAGTTGGTGATGTTTGTTGTGCTTCCGCGTTGCGTGTCTGGTAGTAAAGTTTTGGGTTCGTTGCCCCCTTTATGTGCATTGAATTGATATGGCAATGGAAACCGGTATGCGGGGCGATCCTGGGCGAGTTTCGGGTCGCATACCGGGGGAATACCGGGATTGTTATCGAGTTATTCGAATGGGATACTTGTTGTCCTAATTGGGCTTGGGTGTTAGCACTGTGAACACCTCCGGTGATCCGTTGCTAGCCTCCAAATCCGATGAGGGCAACTGGTCATTCAAATAACCCGAGGACAGTCTGGGCGGCTCCTCTCAATAAATCATCTACTTTTATTAACAAAGGCAATTTCAAAGAGTTGTCAGATTGGTACAAAGATAAGAGGAGGAAGTAACGGAGGCATTTGATATAGCTCTAAGGCATGTAGTCATTATTTCTTCATATATTCAAAAAGAGCTTTTGAAATTTTGTGAATAAGAGGAGGTCATGGAAGTGATTAAGGGTGACATTGGAGATAGAAATTTTGCAGTTCTCATTGATGAGTCTCAAGATGTATCAATAAAGTAGCAAATAGCAGTTATTATGAGGTTGGTTGCACATCTTTTTTTATTCATACAAGAGGTAAATTTAATGGCTTGCAAAAACTTATTCGAGATGAGAATCCATCGGCTTTCTATATCCACTATTTCACCCACTAGTTACAATTGGTGGTTATCACTATCACAAGTTGTAGTAGAGCTACTGTTGATTATTTCAACTATGTTCCCTTGATAGTGACTATCGTGAGTGCCTCTTGCAAAAGAAAAGAAATTTTATTGAAAAGCATCATGATCTTTTTGCAAAAGTTGGAAAATGGTTTGATTTCAACTGGGATAGGATTGCACTTGGAAGCTAGCCTAGCTAGACCTGGAAATACTCAGTGGATAACACACATTATAACATTGCTTCGTATATACCAAATTTGGGAGGCAGTGGTCGATGTGCTAGAGCTAGTAAGTGAAGATGCATATCAAAACTCAAGTCATAGTGGAGCAGCTAGTTTGCAAAAAAAGGTGAAATTCTTTGAATTTGTATTTATCATGTATTTCTTAATAAGCTTGTTGAGCATTACAAATGAGTTATCACTTGTGTTGCAAAGAAAGCAACAAGACATTGTTGAAGCTATGGCCTTGATACATAATGTGAAAGAATACTTGCAAGATATGAAGGACAATAGGTGGGAGTCATTGTTTGAACAAGTCAAAAAACTTTTGTGATGTCTATGGGATTGTTGCACAAAACATGTATGATATTATTTTAGTAATAGGTAAATATGTATGTCATAAGCATATAGTGACTGAACATTATTATTACAAAGTTGGCATTTTCAATGATATTCTTGATGAAACTATGCATGAGATGAATCATCGCTTCAATGAAGTTTCCTCGGTTATTAGTATACATGTCTTGTCTTGATCCAAATGACTTCTCTAAGTTTGATGTTGATAAACTTGTTTGACTTACTTAGATTTATGTTAATGATTTCATGGTGGCAAACAGGTTCTTGTTAAGAAGTTAGCTTCTAACTTTCATTCTCAATATTAGGAGAAGTGAGGAATTTTATTGATATGGTGATATTTCAAAACTTGCTCAAATGATGGTTCAAAACCAAAAAAGATAGAACTTTTCCTTCGGTATATCACCTCATTGAATTGACATTGATGCTTCCGGTGGCAATGGCATCTGTTGAGAGAATATTGTCAACAATGAATATTATCAAAACACATTTATACAACAAGGTAGCAGATGACTAGCTCAATGATTTGACGGTATACTACACCAAGCAAAAGATATTTACAAGCTTTGATTATGCTAGAATTATAAAGCACTTTCAAGGCATGAAAACTTGTAGATTGAATTTGTCCGGCGATTCAAGCTAGCGCCTTAGTGGTATGTTTCTTTTATTTTGAATATTTATAATCATTTACAATTCATGATTGTATCACCAATTTTCTAAATTTTGATATATAGATCGCTTTGGATGCATAATCATGTGTTTTTGGATACATTTCTATTAGCAAGGCACCTTCCTTTATTGTATTTTGCTTTCTTGCCATATTTCTCTTTTATTCATATGAATTTCAATTGCACAAGATTATGGTTGGTATGTTTGCCTCAATTCAGCTTAGTTTTTGAGCCCACCCTCTATTTTGATCTGGCTTCGCCTTGATAGTGGTGGTTGCTATCAACTTCTCCTCACAAATTATTGTCGCCAATTGTGGAAACTCAGGGCCAGACATTCTTTATCCAAGGAGCGAGTCAGAACTAATCTTAGGCGTTAGTTCCGCAGGCTGTGCTTGCAAATCTGAAGCTTAAATTACACAAGCATAGATGAAATGGTATCGTCTAATAGGGTGAGTTTTTTTGGTTGGTGATGTTCTGTGCAACATTTTGTATTTGATGCACCTGTCAAACTCCAAGAAACGTCGTACTTAAAGGCTCAAAAAGAATATTGGATTTGGAGCTTCGTATAGGTTCTGCCAATAAGGTCCTGTACAAGGATATAGAGATGATATGTTTGTAATGCATATCAAGCTTGAGTACAAGCTCGAAGGTACTAAAAAAAACTTTGACTTCCGATGAGAAAATTAGTTATGCATTTTTAGCTTACTGTGGTTGTTAGCATTGTCAAATTAAGATTGCAAGCGAAATCAGTGGCGGAGGCAAAGAGTGCAGGGCTGCAGGAATGTCGAGACTGGAGAGGTTTAGCTTGCTAGATCAAACTAGCAAGCTGGGGAGTCCTTACATCTTCCTCTGCATTGTATATCTTGGAATTTTTCTCTGTCGCTCTCTGAACTTTAGATAGCTAGCTAGCCAGCCCTTTAGTTTGACAATATTCAATGTACAACCACAATCCCTTAATAAATAATTAGTAAGTGAAAAGTACATAATACATTATTCTCCTCCATCGCTCGGAAAAAAACAAAAAGGTGCATAATCCATTTTGTGGAGTTTGATGACATGAAAAGGACGTAATACACTATTCTCCTTCATCACTCGGAAAAAAAGGTACATAAATAACAAGTGAATCTTCTTTCAGAATATGGATATTGCAACAGTGTTATTTTCCACTTCCTATTCTGATTAGAAACCACTGCAGGCACACTCAGAGCATACTCTAGATATGCTTATTTGTTGTTGCAATATATATATATATATATATATATATATATATATATATATATATATATATATATTCCATACTCCTAGGTGTATGTACTCCCACATCTAATATACAGTTTAAATGATGTTGTTATACCTCTTTATCCTTTTGAGTATACTTTAATACTGATTATAAGATACTCCAAAGTGAGTTCCATGAAAAATTTCATTAAAATCCACCCTTTATAGCATAATTTGTTTACATATTCCTTATACATATGAAAAAGGGTATGTAGCAAAAAAATGAAGGGTCTGATGAAATTTTTTTAATTATATTCTATTGGAGTATCTTAAAATTATTATTGGAGTATACCGAAAATGATAAAGGAGTATAAAGCGTTTATTTAAGTAGTATATTAGAGGTGAGAGTAGGTACTCGAGAATGGAAAAGGCTTCCTATATATATATATATATATAGGAAGCCTTTTCATTTTAGAGTACATACTCCCACTTTCAATATACCACTTAAATATTTTTTTGTGGAACTCACTTTGGAGTATCTTATAATCAGTATTAGAGTATACTCAAAAGGATAAAGAGGTATAATTATATCATTTAAGTGGTATACTAAAGGTGGGAGTACGTACTCCTAGGAGTATACGTGTAGTATACGAGTATATAAGACTAGTTAGGTGATATTTACATTTTTTCATAGGTAGTATTTCAAAGGTGGGAGTAACTACACCCGGGAGTAAAAGATATTTTCCCTATATATATATATACACACTTATTTGGTTCAATTTTTAGCTATGAATTACAGTGCATAATATCATGGGCCATGTTGTAAGAATTATAGATGGTAGAGTCTGAAATTAAATGCTAAGATGACTAAGTATCAAATTATCATATCCTACATCCAGCACAATTTCTTTTATTTGCTCTAAGCCAGTGAATGTATATCTTTGCCTTCCTAAATGTAAATACTGTTGACTGCAACTGCGTCTACCAGAATGTGATGCGCCACACTATCACGAAAGTTCAGCCAGAAGACATTGCTGCCGACCCGATCTTCTCTCACGAAGTCTACTCAGTACACAACCTCTGGCCAAAACCGAAGCTATGTTCTTCCAGGTTAGAATCATCACAACCAAACATGTTTATTTAGTTCGTCCCGAGCTCAGACTTAATAGCTAATGAAACAAGATCTTTGCAGCTCCATTGGCCTTTCAGATCACAGCGAGATGTGAGGAAGGCATAACATTGTTCTTCATGTGGTGTAACCCGAGTTGCGGTCAAAGGCTGCTACAGGCCAAAAATTTGTTTCGTTTCAAATTGGTAATGCAACTTGCAGTATATTTTTACATTGTGTCATGAACTGATTATGTGTGCATGAGTTATTTTCAAGCCCTAAGACGACATGAGTAGGAATGTTTTTGTGGTACGTAGTTTCTGATTTTCTGTTTGTGTAAGCGTGTCTTTGATTGGTATTGCCAATAGTTCTTGGTAATTTTCTATCCATATTCTCTATAATCTTATTGATTTATTAATATACATAGAACTCTTCAAGGGTGCCTCTATTACCTGACTTGCCCACTTAGTTACAGATATAAGGTGGGCAATATTTTGCTTTTCTATGATTGTACTGTATTAGGAAATGCATAGATTGCACCAATAATGATTTCTTTTTCTTTTGATACCTTACCCTGACTAATTTGGAAAAATATCCTGTGCAATTAGACAGGCTGGTGAAACCACGATTGCAACCCAACTAGAAAAAGTTTCAAAAATTCTGAAAAAAATCATGGATGTACATCTCAGCTTACCCCAATACATATAAAATTTCATGATCAAATTCGTCCTGTGCTAAGAGTAATAAAAAAGACAAACTTGATCATAAACAGTAACAGTTACTGTTCATAATCAACTTTGTCTTTTTTGTAACTTCTAGCACAGGACGAATTTGATCATGAAATTTTATATGTAGATGAGGTAAGCTGAGATGTACATCCATGATTTTTTTCAAAATTTTTTGAAACTTTTTCTAGTTAGGTTGCACCTTGGTTTCATCAACTCTCTGGTTGCCCAGGATATGTTCCCGACCAATTTTCTATCTACATTTTCTATCTACATTTGCCATTAGCAGTTGCCAATAGTCTCAATGAACGTTATTTTGGTTAGTAAGGGATCAGGATGCTTAGCCGTCATTTCTCTTCACGTATAATGCACACATCAAACGAATATCATCCGTGCCTGTTTTCGCCCCCTACCTAGCTGCAGCTAGCGGCCATATATCCACTGCTCTTACCTACACTCCTCGTCTCCTCTCCTCGTCTCCTCCTCACAAAAAAATCTCAAGCGAGTACGGACAGTGTATGCTATCAGCTATGTCACGCATGGCTCCTCCGGTCACATGGTCTGCTATCCGCCCTTAGCCAGTCGCCAAGGGCCAGCCAGCGACTAGTAATTGTCTCTTGATTACTACCCCATCTTTTCTTTTTATAAGGCGTGTTTTAGCAAGACGTACATAGGAATAAAAAAGTTGTTAAATCAAGAGAAAAATAAGAGAAAATGATAATGCTACCATGCTATAAATATATTGAAATAGTTTGTGAGAGAGTTAATTATAAATGCAGGAGAGACAAAATATGATAAACAGGGGCTGGAAAAGAAAAACATTGATAAATTAACATGCACGCCTTATATCATGAAACAAATTGACAAAAACTATATGCATTATATTTTTAAACGGGGAGTACTACTCCCTCCATTCTAAAATAAATGACAGTTTAGGACTTTTACACTTCAATAAATTCATCTGTGGAAATAACCATATCATGTGCCTTCATTAATTCACTTATTGCTCTTAAATTGTGTGTATTACATTAATCCATAATAGTAAATTAAAGGACCGAAAATGATAATCAAAGGAGGAGTGAATGATCAACAATAATTTTTTTGTCAAAAAAACCAACCAAAACCTCACTAGATTAAATAAGAGCAGAAAAATAAATTTTCTGAGAAAATCAGCTCTTGGGTGGCACTACAGCATCATGGGAGCAGTAGTACCAGATAAATAGTAAAATCAGGGTGAACAGTAAAATCAACATAAGTACAAATTCAAGAATTGATGCAACTTTTGATTAGAAGATCCAAAACTCATGAAACTTTGTATGTACCTTCCTATGGATATCAGGAATCTATTCCAACCTTCAATCACAAAGATTAACGTCAAAGTTTCAAATTTTTTTAAATTTAGCGAAGATTACACCAAAACTGGATCAAATGAAAAACTTTACTCTGAGTTTGTTCATGGGGATTTGATGATTGAGATGATGTTAAATGATCTCCCACATATCACAGCAAACAAGAATACTAAAGAACTAACCCTTAGAAGCTCAAGAACACGATCTACCACGAATCGTTCCTACTCAAGCCAAAAATAGGTTTATTGAGAAATCTCTTGATGATCATGTGAGATCTTGTCTAAATGATTGGGATATGATCTACAAAAGATTCACCCATCAATCATTCGTCCTTAGTAACACAAGATTAAGAGAAAAATAAACTAACTAGAGAGTTCAAAAATTGAGAAAAGAGATCAAAACAAGAATAAGATCTTGAGCACGAATTTGATTTTTATTTCAGATCAGGAGAGATGATTACAAAGTCTCTCCAACAAAGCTTCAAAGGAGCACTTACATACAAAAAGACCTTGTTCTACCACCTTGTGCCATAATTTCTCTAGTTTTCTTCCTAATCTCCCTCTACACCTCTGAAAGCCTCATATAGAGGAGATAGTACTAGAAAACTTATACTTAAACACCAAGTGGATACAATTCATATTTTGTATGGGCTAACCCATTAACCCAACACATAACGGATTTTACTCACTTACATGCACACTTCACAAAGCAACCGTCTCCATGATGCTCCAAATGACTCTATGAGCTCGAATTGTGTCCATCTTACTTTGGCTTGATCTAAACCACTTGGACCATTGCCATAGTTTTTCAAACCGTCTCCATCTCCAGTAATAGACAAATTACTAATTTATCCCATGGCCGAACTTTTCCTTTGCTACAAAGCATCGCCTGTGCTTCGTCACCTTCTATTTGGCCCCAATAACTTGTTGTCAAGCCTCTCACATGTCTGGACTCCCCCGACCGTCCTCGCTTGCAAACGGGGCCAAGTCATTTGGTGCACCATATGTTCATGTTCACTTGACCATGACACTTCTATCTTTCTTGACTCTTTTGGACCTCGGCTTCTCCCTGAGCGTAGTCCCGTCTATGTCTTTTTCCATCATGTCCATCACCAGAGGCTCATGCTTTAGCCCTTTATCTTCCCAACTTGTAGCAACTCTCCAGCCTCAGTCATCTCTGTGCATCTTGATCGTCTGGACCTCAGCTTTCCCAACCTACTCCTGATCACCTCTACCTCATCATGACCTAACTTCAAAGTCTTGCAACCAACATAAACAACCATTACGTAGCACTGTTCACAAAGATATATAATTATCATCACAAAATAAAAAATACAATTTTACTAGAAAACCAGTACTACCGCCCCTAGGGCCAATAGTACCACCCTAGTACTATCATCAATCTGGGGCCGGTAGTACCACCCTGGTAGAACCCAAAATACATGCTCTGAAAAATAACTACCGCTAACTAGATGCTAGTAGTACCATACCCCGGTACTATCGCCTCCTAGGACCAATAGTACCACCCTAGTACTATCATCAATCTGGGGCCGGTAGTACCACCCTGGTAGAACCCAAAATACATGCTCTGAAAAATAACTACCGCTAACTAGATGCTAGTAGTACCATACCCCGGTACTACCGCCTCCTAGGACCAATAGTACCGTCCTTGCTTGAGCCAAAGAATCACTTCACTAGAAAATAACTACTACCCTATAGGCCGGTACCGCTCCCAGTGCCGGTAATACCCCCAAAACTGACAGCACCTAAATTTTCTAATTATTTTTAATTTTTATATTTTTTAATTTTCCTTTGGTGCGTTGAAAATTGGAAAAAAAATCACTCGAAAATCTGTCAATAATCATAGAAAACCCATTGAAAATTGGCGAAAATCACTCAATTTTTTTATTTTCTTTTCACACCGCCATGTTTAAAATTTTTTAATTCAAACTTTTTCAGTTTTTATCCATTTTTAATCAGTTTTTATCATTTTTAAAAATAAAAAATCATTCTATAATCGTGATATGATATTGTGAACCTGGATACGATAGCAGCAGTAGTAACATACAATATAAAGGTGCTTTGGGTAAATTCTGCAGCACTGTTGAGTCATCCATCTGTCTGCGGGAGTGCCGATCGCCAAGGACCGATATCTTAAGGGGAGATTTCGCCTGTCCCCTTGCTCTAAACTAATCCAGGCCTCGCAAGTCATTCAGCCCCAGCTTCTAGAGAAACGACGCGATGTGATGCCCTGGCATTGGCGACCTGGCCCAATCGGACATCGACACATTCCTCGAAACATCGATCCCTGTTAACCGTGGTCGCCACTTAATTGATAACTGAGCTGCTGGACTGGATTTGATTGCACTGGTCGCCTTCTTCGGGAGCATCGATCGATGGCGTGCTACAGCCGTCGTTTTGGTGGCGTCCCATTGGAGCGCGCGAAAAAGAATGGACGGACGTACATGCGGTAGGGCTCGGCGCCGTGGCGCTGTGCGGGCCTCCGGGGGTGGGCGTGGCGCGCCTTGGTGCCTGTGACGGTGCCCGGTTTTTAGTTTGCACCGCGCTATCACTGGTAGCCAGACAAATCACTCGCAAGGCGGCTAGCCTGACCTTTTCATGGATGGAGCAGCTTACGCCTCCCTCCGACGGCCGTCGACGCTGTTTTTGTTTTCTTGAATTCCATGAGGTGTAGTAATGCGTATTATTTATTGTACTATAAGGGCATTCCCAATGGGCCATGTAAGCGGTGTCTATACTGTGCCATGTAAGCAAAAAGTTGAGTTGTACGTTCATTAAAAGAAGACAGAGAAAAAAGCGATGTCTCATGCAAGACATGGTTTCTTTGGTTCGACCAAAAAAATTAGACACCGAAAATATACCATTAGGACTCTGTTTGGTTTCTAGTGGTATGCAGGATCCTATAATATGCATAACAAATGATCTTGGATTGCTAAAATATACACACTACCTATTGGGAGTTTGCTATAGACATCACATAATAAATGATCTCTCTCTCTTCTAGACATTGCTATAGACATCATCTATTGGGAGTGCCCTAAGCATGTACTCCTTCCGTTGATTAATATAGAGTGTGTTTTGGTTTTGGACTTGTTGATTAAGCATGTACACAGTTTTTAAAGCAAATCTGGTGATTTGTTTCCTCTAATGTCCTTATTTACTCCTTTGGTAAGCCAACTGTCAGTCGAAGTTCCAAAACATGTATGCATGCAATTTCACCTCATATACCATCATGCATGCAACATAATTACTCCTGCTCTTTTACTCCATCAACTAGTTCTTAGAGTATTCACTACCTTAAAAAAGATCATTTGTGGCGGTTCATAACTGCCATCAATAGCGGTTTTTGAACTGCTACAAATTTAGTACTACTGATAATTGAGAATTATCAGTGGTGGTTTTCGAACCATAACATTATCTGTGGCGGTTCCAGCTAAAACCCGCCACTGATAACCATGTATTTGTGATGGTTCTAACCACAAACTGCCATAGATATACAGTTATCTGTAACGATTCTATCCACAACCCACCATATATATTCTTGTATCAGTAGTGGTTTTAGCAAAAAAAAACCGCCACTGATAACTCCAGACAACAAAATAAAAAATTCGCATTTCGAGCTAACCTCAGGCAGCGCTAGCCATGCCTTCTGAAACAACATACAAATAGAACAGATATATCATACACAAAGTAGCATAAAATTAATCATAATGAAACATCAATTTACACTTTGTAATGAGACAAAATTTAAATAATAAAAGACTAAACTAGTTTTCTAACCTACAAGCCTACTAGTCTTCAGTGTTGGTTGGAGATGCATGATGTGTAATATGAGTATGGATGGTTAGATCGTTGTTGTCTTTGTCATAAAACTCGCCTTTTTTGTTGATGATTTCCTTAATGATGAAGTAGGCAAGCTGTCCCTGAATAGCTTGGATTTCAATAGGAAGCAATCCTCCCGTAGGCAAGTTGAGGCACTATAAATAGGAAAAATAAATCTCAGAGTATCTAGAAATTGAGTGGTGTGAATCAATGTGTGATGTAAGTATGACAAACCTCTACATCATTGTCTATTATTGTAGAATCCAAGATTTCGCGTATGTATTGGCACACGAAGTATCCACATAAATTTGTGCCTTGTGGCTGCTTGTGACACTGTAAAAATTGAATAAACTAAAATATCATGAAAGGAGCTATTTACTATGAAATGCGATATAAGAATATTACTTGCGTGTGTACCGAAAATTTAGTACGAATTAAAAGGGATTTTTGGTATAGGCGGTATCTTGAGCTCTTTTTACAATATCTTTTGAACGCCTTATTCATTAGAATTATCAGCTCTTCGTAGTTTTTTTTATCTTTATCCAGCGGTTCCATGATCAGCATCTTGCTCTTTTCTAGAGTAATTATTACAAGAATCCAGTGGAAGCTACATACACGTGTATGATGCCATAGTCATTAGTCCTAAGATCAAAGTAAAGAACAAAATCAATGAGTAATTTAACTAGCTAGTGAGAAACTAACTTACTTAAAATTGTTTGGTAAAAATATAAACTCTTTGTCTTGTAACTTGATCAAAGTGTTATATACGTATTCTTCGACCTCCTTTGGTACTCTTGTGATTTTGGCCTTACAGACCATTCCCGGGTCGAGGAATCCCACTGGTCCTTTGGTTCTTCTTAGTTCGATCATCTTGTATCTAGATAAGGAAAAAGTTAGGCATGACATTTATCGGTATTACATGAATGTAGTGCATGATTTATATATTAGACACTTACAGTGACCAGTATCTCAAAAAAGATATGTCGAGGGCGTCATGATAGAACAAGTTGTGCAAGTTATCGAATTCTATCATGAAGCAGCCAACTCCCTCATGATGAAAATGTTCCCCTCGAAAAAGGGCAATGATAACCTTTAAGAGTACCTCTTGGTTGGATCGCTCCATGTACCAGCTATGTAATCGCTGCATCATGAGTGATAGGCTATTTAACTTTTAAGCGGTGACTAACGGCTTCGCCAACTCGAATTGCAATTTTTCTTGGTTATATTGTACTTTAGACTTTGCCTTGCCCTTACTTTTTGCTAGCATAACATCATACTCTTTTCTGGCATCGCCTAATCTAGATGATACGGCTTGTCTAATGTGCCATTTCTTCAGATCAGGGGTTATAATTAGTTATCCTTTGAAGTACTCACACTAGCCATGTTTATGTGGTCCTCATTAGACTTCTTTGGTGCTTCATTTTGCTTCATCACCATTTCACGCTCAGGTACTGGTGACGTTAGTGAAAGTTCTACTGCAGAAGAGGCAGGCACTAGATGGTCTAAGATGATGTCATGCTTACGCCACTGGATGAATGAGTGGACGACACTTCCTAAAGTTGTAACCTCGTCGTTGGATGGAATTTCCAGCGTGATGTTGGTAAACTATGGAAGTACTGTGTCCACCTAGACTTTTGCATAACCTGGCATTATCAGGGAGTTGTGCAGAACTTTTTTGGCATGGATAAGCTATTCCTGTACCAGCTTGTAAGAATATGTTCATGATGGGCATGTTGAGCTGGCAAGGTGTGGGGTCTTGTATGTCGTCCACAGGATAATGGGTGTTATCCAGTTCTACCAATGGCATGGACGCGCAACTGCTGCGACGATTCATAGGTAATCGGGGGGGCAACCCTTGGTCGGTCGATCAACCAACCCCTCTAGCCCGTGGGTCCTCGACCAAAGACTCAGATCAGCCCGAGGCCACTCGGCAGAACCTGAGATCACCGAAGCTCGTGGCCCTCACGACTCTGCTGCGGGATGATTCAAGGTCGATAGCGGTCTCTTGATCCCGAGCACGTTATCACTTGGCGTTACAGAACGTGGGATCATGGAGTAATCTTGGCGGCGCGACGGATCGGAACGGTTACCACCGCAATCAATATGCATAAAGGCCACGATCCGAGGGTTACTCCCGAACGCTGCAAGAAGAATGGGTATAAGATCAAGCTTTGTAAACACCGAAAAGACCAACCCAACACATGTATAATCGGAGTTCAAGTCTAGACTTAGCATCGCCAAGATTGAGTTGTAATCCTCCTTTGTATCCACAAAAGGCAAGAAACACCGCCACAAGGCGATCGGAGTAGAGTCACATTTTCTCGGGGCTCGAACCGGGATAAATCTCTGCCTCGTCCGTTGTCTCCTTGTTCACCATAGACCTCCTCGACCTCATTCCCCTGCTCGAGCAAAGCGCGTTAGGTCCCGCATTTTCATTAACCCTACCTCATTTTTCGCGTTGGCGATCCCGATCGCCGACAAATTGGCGCGCCAATGGGTCTGATTGCTTTGTTCATTCACAGGAAAAACTCCGAGGTCTTAGGAGCATGGCGTTCTCCATCAACGAACACTCTCGGCCGGGATCGGACGCGAGTCTGCTCCGCATCCTTGTTCTCGCTTTCCCACCTCCGTGAGCAAAGACGCCTTCATGGCGGACGCCGGTGGGAACGCGGCGGCGGATCGCGACCCACAAACTCCCGAGGATACTCGTCCGAATGGTCCACGTTGCGATCAATCAAAGCCATTATCAAGCGCCCGACGGAGGACCAGAGAGGCTCCCTCGGGAGCGCCATGCATGTTCGGATCATGGCCGATCCCGATAGGGCAAAATCGAGCTCTTTGGCCGGGCCTTGGCCGAAGAACTCGACCGCTGCAACCGAGGCCATTCCTCCGCAAAGCACCGAAGTCACCGCTCGAGGACCCCTTCTCGAGAAGCGGCGACAATTCATCACATCGCCGAGGCGCACCATCGCCGCCGCCGAGGCGAGAAGCGCTTCGCTCAAAGAACACCCTCGGGGCAAGATCTCGACGGCCGACGCGAGGTGAGCCACGCGAAGCTCCACTCCACGGTGGCAAAGAAGTCACGGGACTTTCCCGACATTCCGCCAGACGCTGTCGCGCCGACAGACCGCCGCAATACCTCCCAGCGACTCCGTTTCAACATCATGACCGATCTCGCCAAGATCGGGTCGTCAAAGGAGCCCGCTCGGATTCGACTGCAGATGAAGATCTCGTTGGTCGCGATGGACCGGCGCGCCAAGACCCGGCCACGGTTGCGTGGCGTACGACTGACCGACGACCTTCGTCGTCAGACGCCGCCTGCTTCGGTTTAAACCGCTTTGATCGAGCGCCGACGAACCAAGAATCCCGACGAAGTTCTCGTCCATCTACTCGACCGCCATTTTAGCGTCGGAGGCGATTGAGTTGGTCATGGCCAACTATCTCCCGACCGTTCGACGGGCGCCGCCCGAACTTGGCTCTTCAACCAAGTCTTGCCTTCAGTCGTGGCGCCAAATCAGAGCGCCCTCGCTCCAACTTCCGAGAGTCACGTAGCGCCGTGGCGGCGAGAAGGACCCGATCGCGTCATCCAGGCAAGAGCGAGCCTCTTCGCGGACTTTGTGCGGCGGTTTATCCGCACGAGAACCTAATTCCAAGTATCTCCGGCGAAGCGGTCATCAAGGCCTTCAAGTTCGGCGTCACGACCGGCGCTTACCAAGACCTCGAGATCACGACAAGGCTCGGCGTCAACAAATTGTTTCGCATATGAACGAACAGACGCGGACGCGACGACGCCGTCCCGCCGAAGCGCGACATTTACCAAGGTAAGCTTGGTTTGAGCCACTCGAGGCTGGCGAATCCAACTCAAGGGTGCCGACCAAGACACCCGCACTAAGAAGCGGAAGCGTGACGCAGGCCGGCGGAGGTCACCGCGGGTCATCGTCTCGGCGGGCGGCGGAGGTCCTTGAGGTTCGGATCGGACTGGGGACGGACCCGACTCGTCAAGGTCGGCCTCGATCCGTCGAGCACAGGCGGCCAGAAAGAGGGCCGGGCTGGACCTCGGAGGACCCGATGCTCGATCGCCAGGAGTCAAGGGCGGTCGGGCACGACGAGGAGAAATTTTGCTGTTCACAGGCGACGGCCATGACTCGCGGTCTTGCGAGGAGCGAAAGCTTGAAGCCTTCTATGACGGGCGTGGTGAGATGCTCGCGTTCTCGGAGGATGACGACCCGGCCGAAAGGGTGAATGCCGGTCGAGCACGGCGACTCGACCTAGAATTCCAACAGGCGAGCCGGATTGACGTTATCTTCGGCGACTCGGCGACCTACCACCAAGCGCGAGATCAAGGTCACGCGCCGGACCATCTATCAGCCGCATCAGAAAGCCCGCCGAGCAAAGATTGCAAGTGGGCGGGCCACCATCATCTTTTTCTCCGGAGGATGCCTTACAAGGTATGGCCCGAGACTTAAAGACCGCTTTATCGTGACCCCGACCATCGGCAACACGGTGGTCGGGCGTGTCATGGTCGACGGCGGCGGCTCTCTTAATTTGTTGCAGCGGAAGCACTCGGCCGGATGCAGATTCCCATCAAAAATCAAAAGCATCGGCATTCCTTCTTCGAATCGCCTCGAGCTCGACTACTCCTTGGGGTGGTGGTCTTGCCCGTCACCTTCGGGCGCTCGGACAACTTCCGCGACCGAATTGATCACCTTTGAGGTGGTCGAGGGCGACCTACCGTACAACGCTATTCTCGAAGGCCCGCCTCATCAAGTTTATGGCGCTAATCATTACGGCCATCGGTGCATGAAGCTCCTGTGCCCTAACGGCATCGTTATCGCGGCGCGGTGACCGCAGGCGCACATGGTCTGCGAGACCAAGGCCTTGGCCGCCGGTATGCCGCCCCAAAGAAGGTCAAAGAGGTGACGGAAAAGAACGCCCGGCGAAGGCGGCGATCCAACCCAGCCAGGGCAACAAAGGCCGTGCCGCTCGAGGAAGACGACACGACGGGTGTGTCCACGCCTCGGCGGGCTAAGTCCCAAATGAAGAACTCGAGCTCGCCACCTTCCTTCGCGCCAACAAGGGTATATTCGCTGGGAGCTGCGGATATGCTGGCGCTCCAAGGAGGTGATCGAGCACAAATTCTGTGTCGAACCGATTCTAGACACGGCGTCGGAATCGCCGCTTCTCCCCAGAGAAGGTTGTGGTCATCAGCGAAAACCTTGATAAGCTCTGAAGGCGGCTTCATCGCGAGATCGACTACTCAATGGTGGCCAACCCGGCCATCGTGCGAAGAAAGGTGGCAAGTGGAGGATGCATCGACCATACGGGTTGAACTCGGCACGCCCAAAGGACAATATTCCCTTCGCAAGATCGACCAGATCGTCGACTCCACCGCCAACGCCAAAATGCTAAGCTTCTTGATGCTTACTCGTGCTACCACCAGATCAAGTGGCGGTCGACGACGAAGCAAGATCGCCTTCATCACCCGCTCAGCACTTATTGCTACACGACCATGTCGTTTGGTGCTCGCGCAATGCGGGGCAACATTCCAGCGTTTGATGACTAAGACCTTCGAGCCGCAGATTGGGCGAAACCTTGAGGTCTATGTAGATGACATCATCGTCAAAAAGCCCCTCCGGGGGAGACCACGTCCGTGACCTTGAGGAACAGTACAAAATCAAGCTCAACCCCGAGAAGTGTGTGTTTGGCGCAGCATCGTGGAAGGTCCTGGATACATGATCGGGGCTCGGGGTTGGTCCAAACCGGAGAAGATCGGCCATCGAGAAGATGGAGCCCCGACCTCGATCAAGCAAGTACAAAGCCTCTTTGGTCGCATGCGCCTCGCCAGATTCATTTCGAGGCTCGAGCGAGGTCTCCCATTCTTTAAGACCTGCGTAAAGCACGGGGGCTTTGAATGGACGCCAAAAGCACAACGATCTTTCGACGAGCTGAAGGTATATCTGTCATCCCCACCCCTCCTTACAACTCCGCAGCCTGGCGAAAGGTTGTTGCTCTACCTTGCAGCCACCACCTGCCGTAAGTGCTGTCCTCGTTGTCGAACGAGGGCGCAAAGAAGATCCGATTTACTATGTCGTGAGGTCTTACATGGCCCAAAGGAGCGGTACCGCAAACCGCCAGATGTTCTTCTTATGGCCTCGCGCAAGCTTCGACACTATTTCCAAAGCATTCCGTGGTTGTCCCGAGCAACTTCCGCTCGGTGACATCCTCGCGAATCCGTATAAGCGGCGGACGGATAGCTAAATGGGCTATGGGGGCGGCGTTTGACATCCGTGTCGTGGCAAGACGACTATCAAGTCACAAGTGCTCGCCGACTTCGGTGGTCGAACAGACGTCGCAGCCTCGCTCTGGGCTCGAGGTCGAAGAAGAGGAGCCCCGGATCATGTTCTTCGACGCCTCGAGGTCCTTCAAACGCCGAAATTTGGATACTTATCCTTATTCCCGTGAAACTATTGAGGTATGTAGTTCGTTTTGGCTTTCCTGCGACCAATAACATGGCGTATTATGAAGCTCTCTTGGCGGGCTTACGAGCCCTGCAAGTCCTTGGGCGTCTGACGGTTGGTCGTGAAGGAGACTCGGCTCGCCATCAACCAAGACAACAAGGACTATCAATGCTCGGGATGCAATGGCAAGGTATCTCGCCGAGGTCCGCAAGATGGAGAAATGGTTCAGAATTTGGAGCTTAGGCATGTCCCTAGGAAGGACAACTCAAAGGCGGACTTTCTCTCCAAGCTTGGCTCTTCCGACGAAGATACCCCCGACGTCATCCTCGAGGACGCCGACGGTCCGTCTATCTCCGATCGAGGTCGTGACTTATTGTGGTGGAAGGTATTCGCATGGGCCAAACCCATACACAGTCTCGCACGGGCGACGACGCCCGACCCCGCTAACGAAGCGTGATTAAGCGTCGAGCAAGCTTGTATAAGCTCGTGGATGGCAAGCTCTGAGACGGAATGTCTCGGCATCATGACTCGGTGCATCTCCACGGAGGAGGTGGCACCTCACTCAACGACATCCACTCGGTGTCTCGTGGGCGACTCTTCAGACAGACGATGGTCGGCAAGGCCTTCCGCTCGATATTATCGCCGACGGCATTACAGATGCTCGGGATATTGTCCTGACCGCCGAGCATGTCGGCTTCCGCGTAAAGGTACACCATCCGCCCACGCTCTTGAGACCATTCCGCTTGTTCGCCTTTTCGACACTGGGGCTCGATATCCTCGGCCCCTTTCCCGTGCAACCGGGAGAAAGTTCTGTCAGTAGCCATTGACACATTCACCAAATGGATTGAGGTCGAGCGGTCTCGACCATCAATCGCCGGGCCATTGCTCGCTTTTTTTTCCGCTTGTCCGTGGTCACTAGGTATGGGGTTCCATGCAGAATTATCACTGACAATGGTACTCAGTTTACCAGTGAATTATTCCAGAAATTCATGAGGACATGGGCACCAAAAGTGTGCTTTCGCAGTGGCTCATCCTCGAGCAACGGAAGCGCAGAGCGCGCCAACCGACAGATCGCCCAAGGCGTCAAAAAGGCGAAGATTCTACGATGAGCTCAAACGCCACTAAGCACGACACAGGGTGGACGAACTACCCACCGTCTTATGGTCTATTCGTACATTGATACCGAAAGCAACAGGTCCACACCCTTCACTCGTGTTTGGTCCGGAAGCCCCGCCTCCGGAGTAATGCTGGCCCGCCCGAGTCAATCTGTCGACCACGCCGACTTTCGAGTAAGAACGGTCTCTTGACCTTGCCCTCGCGGAAGAAGTAAGATGTCGCAATCGCTACGATCGGCGCATTACACCGCAAGCTCTTCGCAGACATGCGCCTCGATCGGAAACGACCTAGGAAGCTCCTTGTTGGGGACTTAGCCCCGAGACGGATTCGTGTATTGTCCAAGACTCAACAAGTTATCCTCATGTGGGAGGGCCCCTATAGAGTCGCTTCAACAGATCGCACGGGGGCTTACTGGGCTAGCGATGCCCGATGGCGAGAGAGCTTTAGCTCGTGGAACATAGATCAACTTCGCAAGTTTTATGTGTAATCTCTATACCTTTAAAGCTTCAATAAAAGGATATTCTCCGATTTTTTATTATTCATGTCTTTTTCTTTATGAGCGCCTCTGTAATTTTTCTTCGACACGACTTTCGTGATTCGCTCCTTAGTCCAGGTATCATGAGCTTTACGCTCACCCCGCTGGTCGAGCTCAATGTGTTTAAACTCTTCGCAATCACCACACCTCAAGGCCGTGGTTTGAACTACAAGCCCGGCAGCCTCGCTATTAAGTGCGTGCATGGTCGTGGTCGTGGAGTTGGTGATTTATTCTCTAGGTTCGCTTGTCGCATTTCTTTTCGCGAGTACTCCATTTCGATTCTCAGGTCATGGTCATTTGCTCGTTTTATACTTGTGTTCAAGGTCGGCGTTGTTTCGACCTTAGACCCAACGGGTCAAGCTAGGATGTAACATCTGCGAACGGCCTATGGATCTTGATCGCGAATAAGAAACGACACTTCAAAAAAAGGTAACCCAAACCAGCTTGATAACATCGAATGTTGTTTCAGGATCAAGGATGTTTGAGCTACTGATCCTCCATCTGCCATGAGCTTCTTCTTCTTTCGAGTTTCGGCGACTCAGTCCGCTTGTGTCGAGGCTTTGGTTTGCCGCAGAGGGCCTCGCTGGTTGCGTCTGCGTGGCTCGGCGACGTTCGCCGTTAAGTTGGGTCAAGGCGGTCTTCGCCGCCTGCTGCACGACCAAGCTTCTTCCAACCCCGCGACTTTGGCCTCTAGCTCGAGACACCTTGGTTGAGGATGATAGCTCAACAGATCCTTCCAACGCCGACCAGCACGCTTGCGTCGAAGCCGCGCGTGCTGCGGGCAAATGGTTTGCTCCTCGGCGACTTCCTCGTGCCACGACCTTGGCGCGCGCTGTCAAATAGCGCTGGGGGCGGCGGCTTGTTCCTCGCCGCCTTCGAGGGCCTCGATCCCGGGCGCGGCGGGTCTCGAGCGCGAAGTGAGTTCGAAGTTCGCTCTGCGGCGGCTTTCTCCAGCGGCTTCGACCTTGGCGCTCCGCATCAAGGGCCTCGATCGCTTTGGTCGCCGAGCGCGCCAGATTTCTGCGCTTTGAACCCATGCTCGCGCTCGGAGGATTTGGTCTCTCGAGCTTCGGCGGCATGGGGACGCTTAGCGCCACCATCGCGGCGACGCAGTCGTTGAGCTCCGGTTGAGCCGCCGATTTCTGGCGTCGGTTTCAATGGTCGCTCAGAGCTCGAACGCTTCGGTTTGCCTCTTCCACGGCGCTCAAGATCTGGCGAGCACGCGTCGGATGCTCGTTGAGACCTTGAAGCCCTCTGGTCCGTCACGCCAACCGCCTTTGAAAACGAGGAACACGACGGTAAGTTGTCAAGAACACACAACGTGTTGCGGGGCATATAAGGAAGGTTCCTACCTCACGGAGTTTACCGTTGACGCTGCGTCGCCGGAGAACTCCTCGCTCATTTCGCCGAGGCGAGCTGCGTTGATCTCAAAACCTTCGCCCAGTCCCCGTGACCTAGGCCTTCTTCAATCACCGCGGCACACCTTGTCCGGGGCCCACGGACGACGTGCGTCGGCGGCTCGAGATCCTTCCACATCGGTGCCATGCCGGACCCCACGACAGAGGTACGGCCGCGATAGCCGGGCCCGACCTCTCGTAGTCAAGGTTTCGCCAGCTCATTGGCGGGAGTTGTCGCAAAGAAGAAGATCCCACCTCACTGGGGTGGAGGTTGTGTTCCCTGTACCGAAGTTCGCAAGTCGGGTCATCTGAGTGCCTCCGTTGTCGTGGTCGCTCAGGTTCCCGGAAACCGCGGTCTCGCCATCAAGCGCGGGTCTTGGTCGGCGGGCCTCGGGGACTTCGGTGACACTACGCCAACGATCGGCAGAGTCGCGACTTGAGGGGCCCGGACGCCCATGTCTCCCTCGATCTCGGGAGGATCGACGATCAGCGAGGGTACCTGCCTCACGGTGTCAGAATCTCGCCGATCGCGGGTTAGGGGTCCCTTCGTCCGCTATCAGGCCTTGGTCGAACCCTCCGACCAGGGCTCATTCGAGGCCCGGCAGAGCGCGCTTTGTCCAGAAGACGGGTGGGGCAAAGATGTAGGCGTCTGCCTCCTCGGACTCGGACTCGCCCAACAAAGTGCATTGTCGGTGTGGGCAAGCTCAGTCTCGGCGCTCGAGGTCTGCAATCAGGATAAGCACTAAGAAAAACACGGAGATGGAGCGGGGTTGCAAAGCGTGCTCTTACTGGTCGGTGGCCTCGCCTCGTCGATGGCCGGCGATGGTCCTGTCGCCCGAGCTTGGAGGAGGAATCCACTTCATTCCTCTCAGTCTGGGAGGCAAAGCTCATGACGAGCCCGCGCTGGCTCAAGGGAGCTCGGTGGTCTGGCGGCGGCCAAGGCTTTGTTCTTGCCAAGTAAAGAAACTTTGTTAGGCCACGAGAAGCCAAGGGCGCGAGCTCGGAAATTGGCTATGATCGTCTTTACCATGGCGCGATCACCCCATTCGATGTGAGGCCTCTTCGTCCCTGGCGGTCGGCTACCGTTGAGGGGAGTCTTTTTTTCCTTTTGCTCTTGCCCTCATCGGGCAAGGGAGCGATCTCCGCTGTCTCCCACAACTCTTGATGATCCTACAAGTAAGCACAGGTCGAGCAAAGACGCGGCGATGTTCGGATGAGGTCAGAGGTCGTGGAAGGCTTACTCGGTTTGCCGCAAGACGTTCTTGAGACCGGATCGCCGAGGGTGTATTCATACGCCGATTTCGAACATTTCTGCATCCTGGCGCGACCCAGACTCTTTGGCGCTACACGAGCAAGAGCCATCATAGGAGGAAGAAGTACGAAGTCAATCAAAAGCTTTGTGGTCAAGACCTTACCAGATGAACTCGCGCGGTCGAATCGTCGCGGCCCTCGATCCGGAGAACGGATGTAACCTCTTCCGCAGGGGGACACCCGATTCCGCAGAAAATCGCTCGCGATCGCTCGACCGTGAGACCGCGTGTGGCGCAAATGTGGATGGCGGCGATGGCCTGCTACGACGCTGAGGTCCTCACCGGGTCTCTATCTTCCCGATGATGGCGGCTCCTTCAGATCATGAGCCTCCGCTTCTCCCCTTCTTGAGGTAGAACCAACGCTCCGACCATGGACAAGAGAGTCGGCCAGGATCTGGGCAGAGCCCCTTGAGCCCTTGCCGCCCGGTAGAGGCACCGACCACGGGGTCCTTCCCGAGCGGAAGGGAGAAGCGGAAGAAGAGCGAGGGCGTGGGAAGAATCCCCAGAACCCCTCGCATAGATGGGAGAAGACGGCTAAGGTGAGGACGGAGTTGGGTACTGTGTTAATCACTTCAACTGCAACCTGCCGAGGATGTCGGCCAAGAATTAAGCTCTCCGGTCCGCGCACGAAGAGGGAATGCCTTTGCTGGTGAACGATCTCGTCATCTCGGATGAGGTTCGGTCTCGCCATCGGCAACCGCCAGTCACTCGATCCAACAAATTTCTGTGGCCTCGAGCTCCTTCATCCTCGTGGACCGAGATAAAGGTGCTTTTCTTGGCCATGGCAAAAGCGTCGGGTGAAGATGGAAAGGCGGTCTGCTTTCGGGCGAGAAGGCTTGGGGAGGGCCAAAAACTTTGTTGATTATCCAAAGCTCGGGGTCTTCCACGGCGCTCTTAGGATTTAACCTCCTCTGGCGCCAAAAGACGCCTAGGGCATGATTAGACGGCTCAATTAAGACCTGAAGGGCGGACTTGAAGCATTGCGGTGTCCGCCGGCCATTGGCATCCGTATGATTTACTCAAAAATCAAAGGTCGCCAGTGTCTCGCCTGGGTTCACTTCTGATCTCCTTGAGCCTCGAGCAAGGTTCCAAGACCTTCATAAGGGTTGCCGCCAACGACTTTGGGTGAGGCTCGAGGCCATTCTCAGGTGCTACTTACTCGACCTTGAGCCTCGGGGGCTAGCTATCGGGCCGGGCAACCTTGGTTCGGCCAAGACACCAACTTGACCCTCTAGCCCGTGGGTCCTCGACCAAAGACTCAGATCAAGCCCGAGGCCACTCGAGTGGGGCACAAGATCACCGAAGCTCAGTGGGCCCTCACGACTGCTGTTCGATGATTCAAGGTCGATAGCGGTCTCTTGATCCCGCACGTTATCACTTGGCGATTCTGAGAACGTGGGATCATGGAGTAATGCGCTGCAGCGCGCGACAGGATCGAGCAGTTACCACCGGCAATCAATATGCATAAAGGCCACGATCCGAGGGTTACTCCCGAACGTTGCAAGAAGAATGGGTATAAGACTGAAGCTTTGTAAACACTGAAAAGACCAACCCAACACACGATAATCGGAGTTCAAGTCTAGACTTAGCATCGCCAAGATTGAGTTGTAATCCTCCTTTGTATCCACAAAAGGCAAGAAACACCGCCACAAGGCGACTGGAGTAGAGCTGTTACCTTCTCAGGGGCTCGAACCAGATAAATCTCTGTCTCGTCCGTTGTCTCCTTGCTCCGACCATAGACTCCTCGACCTCATTCCCTGTTCGAGCAAAGCGCAGCTTGTGGTCCTGTTTCTCATTAACCCCTACCTCATTTTCTGCGGTTGGCGATCCCGATCGCCGACAATAGGGCTAGAGAGAAGGTCATAGACTTGCGACTGGCTTATGGCTTGTTGTACTTGTTGTTAAACTTGTTCTTGTATGGTGCCTTGTAGTTCTCGAAGAACCCTTTCCTTTATCTTTTCCAATTCTTTTTTGGCACACTCTTCTTTGGCTCTCTTCCGACTCCTATAAGAGTCTCCGTGCTCTGGGAATTCCATCTTCTAGGGAACCTTGACCCTAACTCCTCGTGTCCGACCAGGGTGCACTTTGTTTCCCAGGGCCACCGTTAGTTCGTCTTTCTCCCTATCTGGGTGGAAATTTCCTTGGCTGGACTCGGCGTATAGTTCCTGAACTCTTTGCGACATTACTTCATCATCGCTGCTTTTGAATGATAGGGCCCCACCAGACGTGATAGATGCCCTCGCTAGCACATAATGTTTGACTCGGTCTAGTAGTCCAGTCAAGGGACTTGCGCCAGTCAATTGGACCGCATCTAATTCCTGCCTCTCCCATTGAGGAATTTTACTCATGTACCCACTCATGCCTAATCTATGGGGATGAGTATTCCTCCTTGCGATGTTTATGCGGTCCTCACTGGGCTTCTTTGCCGCTTCATCTTGCTTAATTGCCACAAACTCATCCTAATATGGCTCTAATTTTGGATAATCTCCGATGGCTGATCGGTTTTTCTTCACATAGTTTGTATTCAGCCTCGCCTTGAAGTTACTCCATACCGCATCCATGGTCATCAACGCATCGCGACACACAAGTTCTTGGGCTTCTTTAGGGAATTCAAAGGTTTCTTTGAGCTCTGTCCATAGATCCTCTTTGGTGGCTTGGGGCACTTTGTGCCAATCCAAATAGGTGATTGGCACTTTATCCCTTACGATGTACCCGCATGTTAACCTGTATTTTGCTACTGATTTCTGTGGTGCAATAGGGGTCCCAACATCTGAGACCTCCGAGATAGTATACCAGCCTTCAGGCTTCTTAGTTTTTCCTCGGCCTCGACATCTTGCAACGAGAGCATCACCTATAGTAGTGGTGGAGACCTTGGCAACTTCGGTGACTGAATCGATGTTAAGATACCGGCTCAGTCTCGAGTTAGAAGTCTCCTCCATTACAGCCTCGGGATTAGGCTCCATAAGAACTACATTTCTACAGGAAATGTTGATGTGGGCTAGAAATCATAATACTTAAGGTTATTTTACTAACAAGATTTATATGAAAAGTATGACAAAATGAGATTATTTCTTCATAATTGGGTAGTTTTTACTTTAAGAAGCATTCGTAAGTTGATTTTACAAAATGCCGAGTCCAGTGCATGGGAACCTAAAGCATAACAAGCAGATGCACAAGCTAATCACTGTTGCTTGTCCTTGCATTCTTCTTTGCTTGAAGGATGTTGATGTAAGGGCTACAGAAGTTGCTCTAGGGTGGTCAGTTGCTCTAGGATGCACAACCTATTCTTAATGTTCTATAGATTATCTGAAGTTCAAATGGAAACTTTAGAATGCTATTCCTGTTTTTGTGTTTGCTTGTTTCTTAGCTTCTTGTTACAATCAAATTCAGCTGTGCCATCAAGTCCTTTTTGCTTATCATTTGGTATTCAAAGTTGTTTGCTTATATATTACTCTTGACGGATATGGCAGTCTATGAGGCTTGCTTATTTTATTGGTTATGGTGTTGAGTTAAAAAAAAGTCCAGTCAGCATGTAATATCAATGCACTTTAAGCATGCTACCATGGCCATGTTTCATGTGGATTCTTTTGGTTCTCTTGCATCAAGAGTCCTACTTTGCTCCTGTCCTGTCTAATTGACCTGTATCCTTCCCAAGAGACAACATCAACATGTTGTATATAGGTCACTAAACCTTGTATAGTATTGTTTTAAATTGTTTTTTCTAAGTGTAATATTGTTATCTAACTACGATTTGGTAAACAAGGTCATCATATGAGGGGAAAAATTATACTAGCAAAGATTTACTGTAGGACAGTGCGGCAACTAGTGAGGAAATAAGGATCAGAGGCAGAGCAAGGGTTAGCAGGATCTGAGCAACAAGATCCCATACTTGGGCAAATGAAGTTATATATGGTGTTCCAATTTGCCTCTGTATATTTATCAAAAAAGTGCTAACAAGATACTTCTCATAAATAAGGCTATAAAGTGATTACAAGTTGTGTATTTGTCACATTCATAAGGCTGTTCAGTAATCATTTGTCAGGCAAATAGGAATCCATTGACTCAAATGGTCCAACAACTAGAAACATTTGTTGATGACCTGCATCCACTACCAAAAGCACACAAAATATAACTACTATTCAGACCTCAACATGACAGATGAACAGATATATAATCACTACGTATCATTACAATATTTATAGTAACTTCAATACTACAAGGTTCAATCCACAATGGGAACTCGAGAAAACACCACATTGAGCTCATAAATTGATTAAAGTAAAGAAAAAAGTGAAAGAAATAGCACGCAACATATCTTGAAACCAAAAACAGGCGTTTTGTCACAAGTCTGAAGACTGAACCACTTGGCTGCTCTAGTTCTTGCTCTAGTTCTAAGGACTACAGGCAAGTTACAGCAAACTCAGTAAGATTGGCGCAAGCAGCAGCTAGCACATCACAAGCAGCTTAGTCACCGGACATGGAAACATGAGAACGACAACAAAATGATTGGACTGAAACTCATAGTAGTAGTACATAAATTATGCCTAAGGATAGCACATAGAACTATTTTGCTGGTAGATAATTACAGATACTTAGAAACTATACTACTGATTGGCAACACGAAATTGGGTTTGATACTCAAATCAGAAAAGGAGCTAATCACCAGGAAAAATTTACCTGCGCGTAGTCGTAGGAGGAGGGGTACAACTCGGGGTCGTGTGACAGAGCTCGGAGCAAGACAGTGACGAAGTCCACCACAGAGCTTTTCCCCTTGTCTTGCGGTGCAGGGGAGACGCCGGCCAGGAGGTTGCAAGGCTAGGGGCGTAGGTTAAATCGGGGGCCACCAATGGGGGGCGGGCGCTTGGGGCCGCTGGTGGGGGTTGCTGGTGTCGGGCCGCCTGTCGGGGCCGCTTGTGGCGGCTGGTGTGGGGCGGCACGGTGCGAGTGCTACAGGACAATTGGGACGATGGGCGCGGTGCGGGTGCTGCAGGACGATGTTGAAGTGGGTGAGCGGGAGGACGGAGAAGAGTGGTAAAGGGTCAAGTTAAGGCTAGGTATTTATACGGGACAGTATCTGTGGCGGTTTTTAAGAAAAACCGCTATTGATAATATTATCTGTGGTAGTTTTTCTTAAAAACCGCCATATATAACGCTTATCTGTGGTGGTTTTAAGTAAAAACCACCATAGATAACCTATCCCCACACTTACATTTAAAGGGCTATCAAATATCATTAAAATATTTTTAAACTTTTTTACCAGGTTCAGACGATAATTATTATTATCCATAAAAATTTTCAGATTAAAATAAATAACACAAAAATTATAAAAATCCTAAATGTGCAGGTTTTCTTTTTCCTTCATTCGTCTCACGTGGAGTGAGTAGTTTTTTTTTGTCATTGATGGATGCTTATTGATTTGTCTTTCTGCAACCGACTCAATTCTTTCGTATGCGTCGCCCCTTATTGAATCATCGTTGCTGGGGTACGTGATCCAAGGATCGGTGAAGAAAAGGAGTGAGAACAAGTCCATGGATAGCGACACATCGAAGAAGGCGGCTGGAATGCCTAAGAAAGCAGGCAAGCCCCCCACGCAGCATGATGAGGAGGTGACAATTGTGACGGCCTTCTTCATCGAACCTGACACACTAGAGTGTATGATTTGCTTCATGCCATATGAAGCTCAAGTGTTTATTGTTAGTGATATGCCCTAGAGGCGATCATGTGAGATGATTGTATCATACGTCTATGTTCATGTACTTATCAGTTCCATGAAAAAATGTCACTCCTTTGTTTATTGAGTATGACTTAATTGTGAAACACATTGGTTATATGATATTATTCTAAAGGATCCTGGTCACATATCATTATGTGGGACAATAGTGATCGACGATTACATGTATTGATTGATGGTAATGTTTCACATACCATAGATATGGAGATATCAAATCAATAATGTGGGCACATGTTAGAGAACATGGGGTTGGATAGACCCGCTCGAGACATCGATGAGATTGTTATCTTAAAAAGTGCCATCGAGGTGTAGTCTCGAGTGGTATACCTATCGATCCTTTGACCGAGATTCTTATTGATTCTCGGCATGTAATTGTATACTTTGGGGCTATCAAACGCTTCTCCGAAGGGAGTTATAAAGGTAGCTTACGAGTATGCCATGAAACATGACGTGAGATATAAGAGATCAAGATGGAATTTGCCCTCCTTGATAACGGAGAGATATCTGGGCCCCTCGGTGTGGATGGATAAGGAAAAGTGCATGGCCATGCCAAAGTGATTAAAGTGTTAATCATGAATTATATCTATTACATTGGCAGTGAATGGGTCGAGCTATCACAAGGATGGCACGCATCTTGCCTTGAGCTTGGCGGTATCGCGTGGCAAAAGGATTGATATATGAGTATATCAAGGTTCAACCGATCACGATCATTACTGTGCATTCGAGGGGACAACATGTCTGCTAGGAACCATTGTTGTTCGATGGTGCCGAAAAAGAGGTTTCGGGGCCATGGCCGTTTTGCATGAACCTAACGGGTCACACACTTAACGGGTTGGATCATGTCGATGGATTGGATCCATTAGTGGGTTTACAATTTGGATCCTCTGGCGTCTTAATGGATTTCTCTTGTAGAAGATCCATTAGTGAGTCCTAGTGGGCTTTATCGTAGAAGGCCCGTTAGTGCATTCTATATAAAGGCGTGGGGTGTGCGTACCATGAGGTTCTCCCACCACGAAACCCAGCCGTCGACCCCTACCCTCGCCAAACCCTAGCCGTCGCGTGCGTGGTGCTAGCATTACCGGCGCCGGCGTTCCACCACGGACGATGTGGATACCGTAGAGGCGCGTTGCATCGTCCTCGGCGCCGATCGGCGTCGGTTTCACCCTCTCCAACTGCGCGTGCACATCTTCATCCGCCGTCGATCGCCGTGCCGCGGCGAGAGACGTCAGGACTCAGCGATCACTTGGCGAGCACTCGGGCGGTCCGGAGACCACTCGGCGAAGCACTCGGGTGATCTCGCAAGCACTCGGCAGCGATCGAGTCGTTCGACTCGTCTGATGCTTGAGCACGGGGAGGCTTCACCCTCTGCCTGCCGCTAACGTGCTCCAAGGGTAATGCTCCATGATCTTTGACTCGCATGTATCTGGTTGAATGCGAGAAAATTTTGTTTTCACTAGTGTAGCATCGCGTTCTCCTTCATTTATGGCAAGTATCTTGCTCGAGATTTCTTCGTCATATGTGATTATTAATTTTTATATTTTCACAATAATTTGATATTGTTTTTAGAAGATATGGTAAAATGTTTAGCTGGAGAAACATTTCACATTCGCAGTTATAAGGAGTCATATCACATTGCACTTCATTATCTTATTTTACATCACATTTCCATTACTCTGTATAAATGGACACATATTGCCATTACTCCTAACTAATTATTTTCTTTACCATTTGGCCTTCTTTGTGATCATCGCGATGATAGGTAACTTCTTGAGTGACTTCTTCCTCGAGCCTAATCTCGCCATCTCTGAAAAGGCAACTCATCAAATTGGTTGTACTCATCCTCATCCACGACATTCTCAACTCGACGATCCTTCTTTTCTTTGAAGAATTACATGTCGCTTCTTATCTCTTGGGTCGATTACATAGAAGACTTGTGCTACTTGCTTCGTAATACGAATGGTTAGTGTAACATCCCAAAATTTGTTTTAAATGTATTTATGACATTTTTGAATTTATTGGAATTGTTTGAAATTTACTTGAAATTTTTGGAGTTAATTCAATTTAAGCTTTATCAAATTAATCTTATAAAATAAAGGTCATTCATTTTCGTGTGCATAAAAATTTAGTTTAAAATAAAAATTGAAAAATAAGAATGTTTCTATTAAATAGTTTCAAAAACATGATCTATAAATAAGGTTTGATGATTTTATAAAAATCTGTACAAGTGTCTGGTTTATTGAATGAATTTTTACGGAAAATCTATACATCGAAAAACTACGAAACCAACTTTGTTAAGTTCCAAATATTCCCTAGTATTTTAGAGAATTTGTCCAAGATTTTTGGAACTATTCTACCATTTTATTCTAATCGCAGGGCGAGGGCAGGCACGCAGTGGGTTGGGTGGCCAGGCGACGAGGCGAGGGACGGCCGTGCGCGTGGGGTGGATGGGCGCGCAAGAACAACGGCGATGAGGAGGGCGGCGCTTCGAGGGCGACGTCAGCGGCGACGGCGGTGCGAGGCGCGGCGGTCGGCGTGGAGCGGCGTGGGACGTAGCCGCATCGATCGAGAGGTGGCGCAAGGAGGCGAATGGGTACGAGGGATGGCCACGGGCTTATCGCCTTATTTTCGTCGGCTACTTTGGCCGATTTAAAATAGGTCCTCGTGGCAAGGTTAGGTATTTTCGTCGGCCGGTGGCCGAGCGAAAATAGTTCCTCGTGCCCACAGAGGCAAAAGCGTATGGCACAATATGTTTTAAATCGCCGCCATAAAAGCCGACCAAAAAATTTGAAATTCAAGCTGCGCCCTAGGCACAACTTTTTTTTCGACTTCACAAAGCAGTCGACGGAAATAGATTTATTTTAAATCGGTTCTTGGCTTGGGCGGCGAAAATAACTATGTTTTCATCGGCTTCACTTGGACCGATTTAAAATACAATATTATTGTCGTCGGTCTATATTAAGGTGGCGAAAATATCATGGGTGACAAAAAATATCGTTTTCTGTAGTGAGAATAACTATTTTACACTTGGGTGTAGAATAGTATATCTATATATAGATATCGTATACATATTGCAAATAGATATACATACATATAGATATATAAATACATATATGTATTACATATATCTATAAGTATATATGTATGCACATAAGTATCTACATGTATATATGTATGCACATATTATGTATGTATGTATGTATGTATGTATGTATGTATGTATGTATGTATGTATGTATGTATGTATGTGTATATATATACATAGTACAATTACCTAAGGCACCATGGTGTCAGACACTATGTTCTAAAATGGGTATTTACCTAAGTATTACATGAAAGTTTACAAACTTTTAGGATGTTGAGTTTGACTAGTTTAATAACTAGTTCAAACAAGTTTGAACTAAAATTAAATTAGAGTTTCCTTTTTTGATTTTAGTTTGCTTGTAGGTATGTGCTGATTTTATATTAAATCAGCAAAGCATGTGATCTAAATCCTTCAAATCTTTGAATTTGGGTATATTTTTTCAAAGGTATGTGTTTTATTTGTTTGGCTTTAATTCACGCGTTTGAAATCTTGATGCCTAGGGCCCATGGTGCTCCATTTCGCCGTCCAATGTATCTATGTATGTACGTATGTGTGTATCTATGTATGTACATATGTGTGTATATGTATGTATGTATGTATGTATGTATATGCGTATATGCGTACGTCTGTAACACTATTCTATGCATGCGTGTTGTGCTGTCTATTCTACACATGAGCCGTATCATTGTAATGCCACTAGGGATGGCAATCGGGCACGGCAGGCATGGGTAGTACTCACCCATACCCGTGCTCGCCACCCGAAATCTCCCCCATAGGTGTACCCAAGAAGGGTGGCAGGCGAAGAACATCATCCATACCAGTCACTCACGGGTACCTGTTGCCTGCGGGCATACCCATTTACCCGCCAACAGTGGGCAGCCTAGTGGGAGGAGGTAGGGCTGGGCAAATAAACCGAAAACTGAAAACCGACACCGAAAAAACCGAAACCGACACCGAAAAAACCGAAACCAAATTATTCGGTTGTTGATTCGGTTATCTGTCTGAAATAACCGAATTTATTTCAGTTTATTCAATTTTATACATTGGTTAACCGAACTAACCGGACTATAATTACTTAGTGGTATTTAGTAGCTTGACATCTCGTATTTCCTTGCTCATTTCTTTGATTGTTTCATATCGCTTCTCCTATCTGCTTCTCCATGTGTTAAGGATGCTCTCAACCACCTTCCCTTAGGGACTTAAATTTTCTTCCAATTCTCATATTTAATTCAAGCAATTCTCAATAATGTCAATAGGTGATTTACACAAACTTATATTGTTTTGTTCATGACCTCATTTAATTCTCAATAATGTGCGCAATTTTCGTTTCATGGGACAATTTGTTCTTTGTGGATTGTGGTGAATGGTGATTCTGAATCCTAACAATCAAATTCTGGTTAATTCGGTTTAAAACCAAACCGAAACCAATTGTCGGTTAACCGAATTGTCGGTTTCAGAAATTTTCAAACATATTTCGGTTTCATTTTTGAAATAACCGAATTTCCCAAAAACCGAAACCGAAACCGAATTTTTAGGTTAAATCTGAACGCCAGCCTAGGAGGAGGCACGGGCGGTGGCAGCAGGGGTAGGGAAAGCCGAAGGGAGGTGGCATGGGGCAGGGAGGTTAGAGGGACATGAGTGTGGCGTGGTGCTTGGCCAGTCAGCAGGAGGTGTACATAGCGGTGATCCATGAGCTGTGGGAGGGGAGCACCTCAGGCTCCTGCACCAGCACCTTGGGCATAGACGTCGGGGGAGCTGGCATCGGCATGGGCTAGGGTGGGGCCGTGGGCGCCACCGTGGAGGGCTCATCGTCGAGGTCAGTGACACTAGAAACAAAGAGTGGGTAGAGCCCATGGTGGCGGTGGTGGCCGAGGTCGACTTCAAGGTAGGGTGGATCACGAGCTAGGGGAGTGGAGGAGAATTGATTCCATGCGGTGTGGCGGGGCAGCCGATGGCCGACGGTAGGGAGGTGGCAGGGAGGCCAGAGGGGGGAGGCAGACCACGAGGCGTGAGGAAGCCGGACTCTGGAGGGATAGGGGAGATTGGGGAGAAGGAGAGGAGTCCTCCTGCGCCTAGAACCGAGGGACTTCTTGGTTGGGACTTGGGAACCCGAGGCGAAGGGATAAGGGCCGGTCCACTTGTTAGATCCTTCACGGTGTCGGGTGATCTGGTGCAGTAAAGCTTACCCATACCCTTACCGTTTACAGACGGTGAAAATTGCTCCTATTTCTATACAGTGGGCAAAGAAAGAGCCCTATAACTACCGCTATTAGGGTATTCTGGCGTAGGCATGCGGTGTCGGCGCAATTGCCATCCCTAGATGCCCTTTGTATAGTTATGCGTCTTTGTGCACACCGTACTGATTGCTAGCAATTTGGTAGTAAATCACGAATACATTCCACTATAGAACAAACAGATTCAATTACTACCTAATCAGTTACTAGTTATGCATTGGTCAACCCAGCTAATTAATGTGTATTGTAGTTTGTACATGCAGTTGTTTCTTCTTTATTTTAGCCATATTTTTTTATTGGGCTTCGGATTTGCAAATAGTTTTCACTAGTAGATTACTAACGATGAGAGAAATAAAATGACATAAATCTCACTATTAAGCAGTAATTTTGCTGATTGGTAAAATAAATTACTATTTTTATAACAATAAATTAGTACATCTATAACTAGAAATTACTATCATATAGTATAATTGAAAAATGTTACGTAGATCAAACATTTGGCAAAGAAAAGTCCATGAAACTATATGTACAAGTTCTAAAATATTCTTAAAAAATTACCATACGTAGGAGATGTGAGTTTCTATAGCCTTGTAAAATTTGAATTCCTAACTCAGTAGCATTTGAAAGATAGGAAAATGAAAAAATTACTATTCATCATTAATTAGCGCTTTTCAATTTCATATCTTTCAAATCAGATTGATTTCAGCCTTCAAATTTTACAGGATATAGAATCTCGCCTCACTTCTTATAGTAATTTTTTAAGAATTTTCAAAACTTATACATATAATTTTCATGAATTTTACATGATAATAGTGGTTTACACAAGATATATTGCATTTTACTACCCAGAAAGTAACATGTTACTTGCTATTACACAAGATGTTACTAAACTGAAATGAAGTGAACTATCAAAACAATAATTTAGCGCTGTTTGTCAGCCCTATAGTAAAATATTATATAGATGATCATAAACGTTGCTGTAATAGATGCTGAAATCAATTCAGATCCGTTTGTAAAAATGTTAAGCGTCTATTCAGTAGTAAAATCCTACACAGATCAATCATTTAGTAGTACGCCACCTTTATCATGTAATGTCTATGAAAACTATATGTACAAGTTCTGAAAAATCCTAAAAATTACATATGTAGGGGATGTAAGCTTCTACAACACTGTAAAATTTAAAGTCTAAGCTCACTTGCATTTGAAAGATATAAAAAAGAATAAATTTACTATTGATCATTGATTAGCGATTGTTAATTTTATATATTCAAATTAGATTAATTTTCATCTTCAAATTTTACAGGGATGTAGAATCCCATCTCCTCTACTTATGATAATTTTTTAAGAATTTTTCAAAACTTATACATATGGTTTTCATATATTTTACACGATAAGATTGATTTACACAAGATATGCTATTTTCGGGATAGTAATTTTCAGTATAACTACTGGCAAAGTGTTATTTTGAGATTTGTGATTTAGTGCTAACATTACAAGTTCAGACGAATAAAAACTCTAGTTAATTAATGCATGTCAAGAACAGACAGGTTAAGGGATCATGGATATACATCACCTTTTTTGTATAAAGTCTTTGAAAACCATATGTAAAAGTTACGAAGAATTCTCAAAACATTATCATATGTAGGGATGTGAGCTTCTACAATCCTATAAAATTTGAAAACCAAACTTACTTACATGATTTTGGTCTTCAAATTTTACAGAGATGTAGAATCTCACCTCCTCTATTTATAGTAATTTTTTGAGATTTTTTCAAGACTTGTACATATGGTTTTCATATATTTTACGTGATAAGGCTGGTTTACAAGTGATCACAGTGTTGAAGGTAGTACAATATGTAGATGATAGTATAGTGTAAAGTACAAAATAGTAAATTAAATGAAACAGCAAGTGAAAGGTTTAATAGAATCATGCATGTGCATCACGCATGAAAAAAATGATTGAATGCACGTAAGTAAAAATATTATTTCAACGGTACCAAGGTACTGTCCGAGATGGCTTGTAAAGTCACAATTTTTTTCACTATAGTATTAGGTAAGAAGTACGATAGAAAAATCATGCGTGTGCGACAATAGCATATAAAAAAAATAAACAGTAGTAAACTTTGCTGTTTGAGTTTATAAAATCATCAACAACCGTTAGTAAAAAAAGGCACAAAAGTGATCGTGGTGTTAAAGGGTAAGATGCCTAGGAACATCACCACTAACATATACTACAACGGGGTTCACAGACATAACTCTACTCTTACTAACGTTACATATATCACTTTGATCGAGAGAATCATGCCAGTTTGGCAATATAAACAGGTATTGATGAACCTCTGCAAGTGATGTAGGATTAATTTTCTATCGTCAATGCTATATATAATGGTAGGTTTGAAAAAATGGGCCTTTAGCCCGTCAGCCTTATAACGTATGGAAAAACTAGCAGCGTGTGCAACCAAACAGAAAAACAGTAGTAAATCATTCCATAAATTATATCGGTAACACTACATATACAATCCTGTAATATCTTGCTCTATATGTAGTAAATAAAAATATATTATATTGGTCGACTAGTAAATTTGTTCCACCCATCCACGTTAGCCTGACCGACTAGAAAATCTATCTTGTAGTTTGTACATGAATTTTGTTACCATTTATTTAGCTATAACTTTTTATTGGCAACTCCGATTTACGATTGGTTTTTACCAATAGTTGCTGATAGTGACATCAACATAATGATATATGTCTCGCTAATAAACTCCATATGTATTGATAGTAAAATATATGTATAGTGATAGTAAAATCTATATATACAAATAATAAAATCTTATTCATGCGATGAGACTTATATCAATATGTTGTTCTTGTCGTCATTAAACTTCTGGTGAAAACTGTTTGTAAATCAGAGCTATCAATAAAAAGTTTTAGCCAAATCAAAGAATACACATATTCATATACAAACTAGGAAACACATTACACAAGACATTTTTACTAATTGCGTCACTAGTAATGTGTTTCCTTGTTTGAACATGAATATGTTTTTCTTTGATTTAGCCGTAACTTTTTATTGACGGCTCTGATACACAAACATTTTTTTACCAATAGCTTACTGACGATGACAACAATATAATAATCTAAGTCTCGCTAATAAACAGTAAGTTTGCTTGCTAGTAATAGATTTTACTATATCTGTATATACAAATGACTACATTTCTATATAGATTTACTATCATACAGTAGTAAATTGATGTTCATTTAGTAGTAATTTTTTATTTATGCGATATTAGCAAGACTTATATCATGTTATTCCTCTCATCATCAGTAATCTAATGATGAAATTTGTTCGTGAATCGGGGCTGCGAATAAAAAGTTATGGATAAAACAAAGAAAAATAGATTCATGTATAACTAGGAAATTCACACAA